>JANHFM010002777.1:7175-22862 GCA_032468115.1 Grayia smithii | reverse complement strand
CGCAAATTTAGCGCACGCGCGTGCACGCGCATGCACGAAGAGAACCGGTAGCAAAGGTGAGTGGAACCCACCCCTGCCCTACACCCCCCAATGACCATTTGATTGGGCAGAAAGGATGATCAGGTTCCTTGTACAATGGCGAATATAATGTGTCACTGGAGCTTCACAAAGAGAGAAAGACAGTCACTTTCTCTCCCAATACTGTTTGTGTGTATTTCTCTCTCATTTGTTTGACTTTCTTGCTTGACTGTTAGTAAGTAAGAGGGCCAAACAAATGAGGGAGAAATACACACAAGCAGTATTGGGAGAGCAAATGGTAGAATAAGGATAGAATGAAGACAAATACAAATAACAGGTGAAGTGAATGAGTGATAATTCAGGAGAGAGTAAGAACTTTCTGGGGGAGAACAGTGAGGAGAGCATTGCTGCTGTACCTGGTCCATGTGATGAGTGAGAAAGAAAAAGGCTCCAAACTTCAATCCACTGTGTGGCATCAAGTTCTGACAGATAGCTAAACCAATAAGTCATATGTCAATATTTGCCTTCTCCTTGACCTTGACCTCTTACTGGAAGAATAAGTGGTGGATATTCTCCGCATTGGTAGAGACAGCAGTGTGGAATGGGTTGTGCTCATCTGTTCAGATGAAGGACTGAGCCTGTCAGAATTGTTAAGTCCCGCTCCTTTTGCGCTCTGGATTTAGCTGGTGGAGACTGCTGCAGGAGCTTCATGCTCCCACTCAGATATTTAAGTAACTCACCATTCCAGGTGAGCCGGAGGAAGGTCTACACCCCGAAGAGTATTGGTCAGTTCAGGCTCTGCAGAGAGTTCACTAGGGAGATGCATGGGTGATCTGATATGCATCGACCATGTCATTTTTCAATCAAGCGATGCTGGTATGGCTCCAACAGCTTCATGACAAGTTGCCGCAGGATGACAGTCGTCTGCATCAGGATCTGCATAAAGTCATTGCAGCGATCCAGTTCTCCACAGATACGATGCTCAACTCTGCGTGCTTTGCGTCCAAATCAATGACATCCGCTGTGGCAGTTCGCTGGATGTTGTGGCTGAAACACTGGCCGGCAGATGCTCGCCACAAGTGGTGCCTAGTTTTGGCTCCCTTTGTCTGGGTCAACCTTTTTGGATCTGCCTTGGACCCTCTTCTCGTAGAGATGAAGGACAAGAGAAAGATTCTGCCAAGCGCTCAGTGCAAGACTGAGTTCTGCTATTCTGTACCTTACTGCAGGCCTCAGTATAGGGGATCTGACTGGGGCGTGGTCTCCTCCTGCTTCCAATCCTCCTTTGGGTTCCGGCAACGGGGTCAGCTGGGCAGGACGGCCTGAAGTAAACCCTTCTCCAGCTGACGGCCCTTTCGTGGGGAGGAAGTTGTCCATTCCGACGCCAGCTCTAATTGCGTGCCTGATTCCAGCAGATTGACATTCTCACATCTGACACTTGGGTCAGGAATACTGTAAGATCTGGTCTAGCCCTTGAATTTATCTCCATCACCACCACCCCGACATTTTTTATCCACTGCCCTGTATCTAAGGACACTAACAAGCAAGTCCTCATGGAATTGGCTGTGCAACACCTTCTGGACATTAGAACTATCCAGAAGGTGCCGGAGGATCAGGCAGGGCAAGGGTTTTACCCCCTTCTATTTCTTCTCCCTAAGTTGTTGGGTGTCTGGAGACCTATTCTTAACCTTAAGCAGTTGAATCAATACATTGTGTACAGACGACTTAAAATGCAATCCTTATAATCCATTTTGGCTGGCGTCGGGAAGGGCGACTTCCTCACTTCTATAGACCTCACTGAGGCTTATTTACACATTCCTATTTGTTTATCCCATTGTCAGTTTCTTTTATTTTGTTATGCCGGTAACCACTATCAATACCAGGCTTTGGCCTTTGGCCTTTGGCCTTTTTTCAGCTCCCTGTACCTTTATTAAGGTACTAACCGCCTTGGCGGCTCATCTTAGAGCCATTCCTGTCCGGGTCCAATGTTACCTGGATGATATTTTAATCCAGTCCTCGTTGAGGAAGCGCTCAATCGAGGATCTCCAGATAACTATTGTTTGTCTCAGGGACCATGGTTTTTCTTTTAATATGGAGAAGAGTCAGTTGAACCCTTCAACTCAGATTCTCCATCTGGGAGCAGTTATCGACTCTCTCGAAGGGAAGGTGTACTTGTCCTTAGAGTGGCAGGCCAGTCTCAAGGAATTAGTTGTTTCTGTGCAAAACTACCACAGGGTATCCCTGATTATGTTGTCAACGCTCTTGGGCAAGATGGTTTTGGCCATTCAGATCACCCTGTGGGGTCGTCTCCATTTAAGAGATTTGCAATGGTTCCTTTTGCCCTTTCAGAAGGCAGGAAAAGGGAGTTCCTCAGTGAGAGTCTGGGTGCCTCCCAACATCTGCAGATCCCTCACCTGGTGGCGGTCTCCAGCCACTTCTAAAGGAACTGGTGCTGACGATGGATGCCAACCTCGTTGGTTGGGTGGCACATCTCCAGTCACAGGTGGCTCAAGGACGCTGGTCGGGCCGCAACCTTCAACACAGCATCAATTGGCTGGAGCTGTAAGTCATCTATCTTGCTCTTCGACACTTTCACCGGTTGATCATGGACAGACACGTGCTGGTATTGACCGACAATACGACCACGAAGGCGCATATAAATCACCAAGGGGGCACCAGATCAGCAAGTCTCATGCTCGAGGCCAGGAAGCTAGACCTTTGGGTGGAGTCTCTTTGTCTCTGGGGTGTCCAACGTGCAGGTGGACTGGCTCAGATAACAGGCCATCAACCATGCAGAGTGGTGCCTGCACCCATCCCTCTTCTGGGATCTGACGAACCATTTCGGCCTCCCAGAGGTAGATTTGCTACCCCAGAGAATGCATAACTGCTGTAATTTTATGCCTGCTTTCCAACTCCCCAAGCGGAGGGAGTGGATGCGCTCCGGAGTCCATGGCCAAGGGGACTTCTGTATGCCTTTCCTCTGCTACCCCTCCTGCTAAGGGTGATGTGGAAGATTTTGGATGAGTGAGCAAAGGTCATCCTTGTTGTACTTCATTGGCCCCAGAGGGCTCGATTCGCCGACCTCAAGACCATGTCGGTAGCCCCACCTTGGAGGTTCCCTCAGGGCATAGCCTCACTCAGCCAGGGGGCATTGGTCCACCCAGACCCTCAGTGGCTCTAACTGACTGCCTGGTGCTTGAGCAGTGCGTTCTGAGTGGGGATAATTTCTCCTCCAGGGTTATCCGAACCATTCAGGCTTCTTGGAGGCCTTCTAAAGAACTCATTTACTCTAGTACTTGGCGGGCATTTTGTTCTTGGTGTGATGGTACATCAGTTTCTCCCCTACATGCATCAATCGCCCAAATTCTGGAATTTTTTCAGGACAGGCTTGACAGTGGGCTTTCGTCCAACACCATTCGAAGACAGGTGGCAGCATTATCTTCTGTCCTGACTTGTGGGTCGCTTGCTTCATTATCACAGCACCCCACGATCCGCAGGTTCCTGAAAGGGCCTACCCACTTATGCCCCCCTGTGGTGCACTGATACCCCACCTGGGACCTGACTAATGTCCTGAATTCACTTACGGGCCCTCTGTACGAACCTTTGCGGACTACCAGCCTCTGCCTCTTGTCCTGCAAAGTCACCTTCTTGGTGGCTGTTACATCTGCCAGGCGGATTTTGAGATTGCCACCCTCTCCGTCCACAGTGACTTATCCACGTTTCACGCTGACTGCATTGTCCTCCTTCTCGATCCATCCTTCATCCCTAAAATAAATTCACCATTGGATGCAGTAACTGATTCTGCCCAATTTTTGCCCAAATCCGGTCCACCCCTTGGGACACTGCTGGCATTCCTTGGATGTCAGGAGGACGCTTTGGATCTCCTTAAGGGAACTACTGAACTCTGCTGCCGGAATCGTTGTTCATTTCCTTTACTCCGGTTTCTTTGGGTTCTAAGGTCACCCTTAGATGATGGATTCACCAGACCATTGCCAAGGCTTATGAGCTGCATTCTTTACTGTGGCCTGCCTGCCTGATGGCGCACTCCACCCACAGCACAGCTATCTCGGCTGCATAGGCCACACAAGCATCCTTGCTTGAAATCTGCAGGGCTGTAACCTGGACTTCCCCTTCATCTTTTATTTGGGACTACAAGTTAGATCAATTTGCCTCAGCTGAGGCTGCATTTGGCCGCAGGGTGTTGCAAAGGGTTCATGCTGGTGGGGAGTCCCAGGACCAGACAGCGGCTCACCCGTAGTTTGTGGGACAGTAAGCTTTGGTATGTCCCATTGCTGTCTCCACCAATATGGAGAAGGGGTGTTGGTTCTTACCTGAGACGCACCTTCTCATTGAGTAAAGACAGCAGTCAGCCCCACCCTTGGCAGTCTGGCCGTCCATTCTTTTTCTCTTATTACCTTCTCTATTTCTTCCAACATGTCGAGCCTGTTCTTCGTCTTCACCGAAAGGTGGGAGCCCCTAGCAACAGGGGCAGACTTAACAACTTTGACAGGTTTAGTCTTTCATCTGAACAGATGAGTGCAACCCATTCCTGGCTGCTGTCTCCACTCAACGAGAAGGTGCGTCTCAGGTAAGAACCAACACCACTTTTCCCACCAGCAGGAATTTCACCAATTACTGCATTTTAATTTTCCCTGCAAAATCTGTCTAGGCAGCCTCACTTATTGGCCCATTTACTAAGACAAATAGGGATTGGCTCTAGGGCCAGAGTGAATCACGTTGATATACGTTGTGTTGCCTCCCTGGCTGATGCGTGAAACTGACTGCATACAACACTGCAGTGCTACGTGTTTTTCACTCCTGTCAAATATCCTTAAAATGCATTTTTGGGGTAGGATGACCAATTTCTGTAAAAAAAAAAAAAGCTAAATAAGCTTGAATTGTTGAGGTAATTGTATTAAGGGCAAGTTTCCAGAAGCTTTTATAAGGTTTTGCCTTGAATCTAAAATCTACTCACTTTTCAAATAATCCATGGCAGTCAAAAAAAAAAAATTAAACTATATTGTTGTACTGTTGCAGCTTGTCTTTACCTTAAGATAATCAACTGTTTTTGGAAATTCCAAGGTACCTAAATGTCTTGTGGCCAAAATTGTTATAACTGATTATATTGACATTTAGATTTTTTAAATATATATATCATATTACTACAAATTACCATTAGGGAAAATTCATTTTGATGAGTCAAAGTATTTTCCACAATGTTTATTTTGTAGCATGACAAAATTTTCTAGCGTTGCAAAATGTTCTGGCATAGTCACAGAATTTGGGAGGCAAGGTCTTTTTTTGGGGGTAAGGTTAAATATGGAAAATCAAATTAAGTTTAGTTCAGTTCACCCAAAATTTTCTTGGTATTCTCATATTTTACAGATTTAAGGACCTCATCTCACAGCTCTTTGACAAGTTGGGCTCAGTTACAGTATATACCATTTGTTGTTGTTTGCATTCTCTCCAAATGAGATCATGATAAGACAACCACTTTGGTTTGCTATTTAATCTAATTAATCTAAAAGACTAAAATAATTAAGTTATTTTGTGAAAAAAAAGTATTGTTTTAATATGGATGGTAGTATTTTTCACATGGCTTTGCAGTTTTAATGTATTTGTTTCTTTGATTTATGCCTACTATTATTCCAGGGCTCAAGCAGAGCAATAGTAGGCCATGTCTGCATGCCTGTCCTTTCTCTTTGCAGAAGTGCTGTTAATTTTTTTTAAATACTAGCTTTATTTTGTCCTGCTGTAATAAACTTATAAATCTTATTAATCATATGTATCTGATATCATCCTTTTTTTATTTGGATATGATCACATAGGTATTTTATCTTGGTCTCCGGTTCACATACATATGAGCATAGCATTGATTAAACTTTTAGAGCCTTCAACACTTGCAGAATTCTTGGAGGGATTTCTGACTTCTCTGCATTCCATCATTACTAGAATAGTTCATACTGAATCTTCTCTCTTTTTTTCAGCTGATACTATGAGAACTTGGTTGCTTATTGAGTTTTTAAAAATCATTATTTAGAAAATGTATATGGCTACCCAACTCACTCACAGTGAGTCACTCACAGTGACTCTAGGCAGTTTATAGAAGCAAAACCCTCATTCAAAACTGTCCCCCATCCCCTGAAAACAACTGTTTTCCAGGAAGAAACAGATAAATTTTATATGTGGTAGGTGAATAAGATAGCTAAATTTGATAGTTATCCAAGGCTTCTCATAGATGAGTCAAATAATGCCAAATATTTCTCAGCACTTGAAATGCTACCTGAGATGGAATCTAGAGACAAACCTGCATTTGCTCTCCCATAAGAGTTGTACCAGTTCACCCAAATACTTTTGGAATTGCTTGGAGCAACCTTTCAAAGGTTAATGAAGCTGATTCTCCTGAGGTTGGGTGAACTGTATGAAGTGGCTCAGTATGTCATAACTTTCTCCTAGATGTTTTAAATGGGAATTGACGGGAATATTTAAAGCATGTAGGAAACATTGGGACCAGTCTAGAAGAAGCTGCCTTGGTTATTATCCCAAAAAGTGTCAAGATATAAAGAAATTATCTGTCAAGAGTATGTAATTGGGAACAAGAAGTGAAATCAACCAAATGGTGACAGCGCTGTAAGACTTCAAACAAAGAAGCAAATAAAATAATTAGCAAATAAAATTATTTAGTAATTACTAAATTTTGTACAATATTGTATGAGGTTGCCACCTAAGGTTTTATAGACCTTACATGAAAAAATGAATCAACTAAAGTCAAAATCAAAGTCATTTGAACTTCCGTGGTTTGCAGGTGTACAAGCAGGGGTGGGTTCCACTTCCTTTACTAATGGTTCGCAATGGGAGTGTGCGTGCTTTGCATGTGCAGATCGCCCCATGATTACATCGGGGTGGGTGGGCAGAGCCTCCCACCAATTTTACTACTGGTTCTAAGAACTGGACAGAACCGGGAACAATCCACTACTGTGTACAAGCATCCTCCTGACTCCAATCTCCTCCTAAGATTGCTTAGGCCATCTACTTGTCACCTTTTTTAGATATTCTCATTTCTTTTTCTATAGGCCTTTTAGGAATTATTATACTATGATCTTTTGAACATGTTGACAATCCTTGGCTACATGCCCTAACAACCACAGTTATGACACTTGATAACTTATTTCTTATTTTTTCCTTGTTGAAAAAGATCTTACGTCTTTTTATTTTTGTAATTTCTGCTTTATTATCACCCATTAATGTTGATTTGGCTGTTCTAGGTTTCTTTCCCAGCTTTTGCCTTTTCTATAACCTCTTCAATTTGTGGCCAGGTAATTCCTGTGTAAGGGATATACCTTTAGCCCTATTTCTGTGTGATGATCTTGGACCCATAACCTCATAAAACAGCAATATTTAGACAAATTTTTCTAGCATGATTTCATCCAACATATTTTCCTTATATTTCTGGTTTTAATCACATTTTTTCTTAAATCTCCCTACAACTCTCTCATTTTTTTCTTTGGGTCATAGATATTGCTTAAACTTTTATTGGTAGGAATATCTAGTTATGCTGATACAACATAGTATGTTTAACTCAATTATAGTCAGACACTTTGAATAGGAAGCTCTGTATGTGCTCTTAGAGTTTTTCAAGTTAAAAATATAATTAGATATGCCATCCTCCCTTGTCTTTCATTCATCTGCAACATATGTGAACATTATAAACCAGTTTCTGTTACAATCTTCTCATAAGCTAGGGAATCCTGAAATATTTAGATCCTTCTCTTCCATTAGGCTTGTAGAAGGAATGGGAAGGATTAGATATAATTAGAGGGTGGTACTTTTAGCCAACTTGTCCTGCCATTTTTTCTTTTCTCATCTGCAACTTTATCTTCTCCTGCTCCTCACACAACTGCGGTCTCCTTTCCCAATATAGACACCAAAGTGCCACTTATAATGGAGCACAGGTGTGATTTGGTAATTCATGTTGCATTAAAGTATGGGCGGATGAAAGTGGAGAAAAAGAGAAAGAAGGAGTCATGCTAGGATCAGGGGTGTCAAATTGGCGACCCCGTTGGCCGGATGCGTCACTTGCGGGCCATGCCCACCCCAGCTGCTTGAATGGGAAAAACATCACAAAACGTCACATGACGGTAACATGATGAGTTTGACACCCATGTGCTAGGTGATTTATTAGGCCACTGTAAAAATGGGGAGGGGATCCACCAGAGTGTTTTTATTAGTTTGGCTAAATGTATAATATATAAAGGGCAGATCCCATGTGTTTTAATTAGTTTGGCTGAATGTATAAAGGGCAGATCCATTCCAATATATACAAATTATATCAAGGGTAAGGGTCTGTTAGTGTGTGCTTCTTTTTCCTCCAAAAAAGAATTTGTTGTGTAGTCAGTACTGTAACTAGTCAGAAATATGTCTTAGTGAGCTCTTAAAAATGGATCAGTGTATTACTGGCAAGCAGACTAAATGTAAATGTGCCACTGATAGTTGCAATTCTGTCAGTATCATAAATCAGTTCACTGTTAGAGGGTCTACCTGATACAGGCAAAATTTTCATATTGCTTTTAATTAAGTAAATATATACAGTATTTATTCTCATCTTGTTTCTGTTGTTTGGACTGCTCTTAATTTTATTCCACATCATAAAAGGTCAAGGGAGAAAAAGGATGACCACCACACTTTTATAATTCTCAAATGTTTTTTTCATTCTCTATACTTAAGATGTAGTATTAGAATTAGAATTACTAACCTTTTGTTACATTGTTACTTTGGCACAATGTTTATTTTTTGCTTTGGGAAAAGAAGTAATGAAATAATTTAGCTGTCCTGAATTTATTTTAAACATACTGTGTTCCTGGGTAGCTATTTTAAGCTGTCAATTATACTGGAACACCTTTCAAGGAACTTCAACCATTGCAGATAGTTTGATGTTCCTCAGTTTTTGAAAAAATGGCATGTTGAATTTTAAGAGTAGAAAGTGAATAATTGATTGGTAACAAAATAACCTCTTTTAAATGAAGAACCTACCTTCCCACATTGGACAGAATCCACATAGTCACCATCTCTGAACATCTAATTTTTAGTCCAAAGAAAGCAGCACAAATAAGTGGTTAAGTAGTTGCCTTAGTGAATCAAAATCCATGCAGTTATATTGTGATGCAGACTGTCTTCCTTTGTTATAGTCATAAAAGCTATACTGTACAATATTTAAATGTGATGTGCTATCTAAATATATTTCAGAGAATGTATCACATAAGCAAGTTTCTCTCATGAGTACATGTGGCTGAATAATATGGATGGTTTGTATCCACCACATCTGCAGGGCATCAGAATACAGAACACCCCATTAGAGATCATTTGTACAGAATATGGTTGATATTCTCCATGTTCTTTTCCAAATTCCTTTAATATTTTCACAATAGCCAATAACCACAATTATTCCTAGTTAGGAGAAGTATCCCTACTACCAGAGAGAAGCTAGAATCTTAGGGAGGGAGTGCCATAGCTCTCTCTCTCTCTCTTGTTTAGAACTATCAGTCAACAAGGCTCACTTAAATAGATATTTGGAATTCAAACTAAATGTTGATACGTAACTTGTATTGCATTTGTAACATGATGGGGTCTCAGATCTGAAACCACCTGAACACTCTTTGAAAATAGAAGTCATTGTTCTGTTGCAGAACTCTTTGAAGGTTAAATAATCTGTTTCCCCTGCTGTGATTGTTCACTACAGAATTCAAAATTATGTTTTTCTTCCTGCCTAGCATGATTTCCTTCCTTCGCTTTTTTTGAGGAAGTTACATTAGATCACAAAGATCACTGTTGGACCCTGAGACAGTGGCTTGCTGTGTGGTCATTTTTTATTTTGAATATACATTCTTAATATCAGATATAAAGATGGTTCAAGTCAACATAGATACTCCAAATATGCAATTTCATGAATTAAAGAAATGCTTCTTTTTACATGAATCAAATATATAACTTTTCAAAGTTTGCAATGTGGTGCTTTATCTCTTTCTATATCATGATTTTTTTTTTCTTAAAAAGTAAAAAATAATAATAATTACAGGTTGTGTGGAAGTTGGTGTGGAAATAGTTTGTCTTAACTGTAAATAAAAGCCAGTAGCCATATGTAGCAGTTGATTGGCTTGGGGCTTATGACATTGTTTACATATTAGTAATATAATTACATTGTGGATCAAAACTCTCTTATATCTCTTCATATATATTGAGCATAGAATGGGAACATTATTTTGCATTAAAATATGGATTAATCTGACTTGCATTTTCTGAAGAAGCTGTAACTCAAGTATTATTTTGCTTTCTTGCAAAAGAGATTGGCAGTTCGGTCAAGAAAATGATCCTATTTGGATTCTGTTACTATATATCTCCCTATTCCTTTGATTTGTATCTCTGAATCTCTGTATTCTTCTTAAAGAATACAGGAAGCTCTTGTTTGCAGTGAATTTCACTTATTAAAGTTTTACCATGGCTGAAGAAAGGCTACCATTTTTTAAGCCTATCTTGACATTAAAGCAAAGACAAGATATCCCCAAAATTTTACTTATTGGAAAAAAATGCTCATTGTTTGCCTCTTGTTCTATCTGCTTTCCAGTTTCTCTGCTGAACTTCTGTCTTTCCCCCTCCAAGCAGTGAAGCATGGTCACATAGACCCTTGATCTACCACAAATTCACCTTGTCATTTCACACTTCTTCCCCTTTGTTGACAGAGTTTTGTGGAGAAGAGTTATCAGCTATGCCAAAAATTCCATAGCTCCATGGCTAAATAACACAGTATAAGAAATTATTTTAGCTATGGGGAAGGTAGGAAAAGAAACTCTGGACCTAAACTACAGCGTAATATATACAGTGGCTTCCTCTTAGCATGTAATAAAAATACTTATCTAGCTTTGCTATATTGGGTGTCTGGGAAATTTCTACCCATCTTTAGCATGGTTTTTGTTAACTGCTAAATTGCTGTCTGCTGTGCTTTGTCCAGCAGCTGTCCGGAGCATTTGAGGGCAATCTCAAGTCCTGTCTTTGTTCAGAGAGGAATTACAGTGAACCTATCTACTCTCCAACTCTTCATTCCATTGCAGTAGTCTCCTCCGCTTTTTGTGGAACTGTCTTTGGTTACCATTTGTTCTTGGAAAACCATGCCAAATGTAGTTTTTGTGGAATCTTCAAAGACAGTTTCAGATAAAGCATGTTGTAGTATAATTTAGAGGTGATCAGACCACTATCACTGTCACAAGTTTTCTCACTTCAAAAAACACTGCAGCTAGTACAGTAAACAAATCTAGACTTGAATAGTCATTGGTTTCAATTGCTGCCTGACCTGGAACCAACAGGACTTGCTCCTCTAGGGAAACTGTGACCCTGCTTAGAGCTAATGTGATCTTATGAACTTCTTGGATTCTGAAACTCAAGAGCAATATCTGTGTTGGTTTGTGGGCTTCAACCACCTGAGGGAGGTCCCATGATTAATAAATGAGGTGCACATGTAGGTGCAGACTCTGATAACAGAAAATTAGATCCATGCCAAGACCTAAGACAAGGGCTTGGCTAAGTGCCAAAGTCTGAGACAAGAGGACAGTTAAAAAGAGCTCAGTAGCAGATGTCAGCTCTTTTTAACTTTCAAAAGAAAGAACATCAACTTGACTAGTTAATCAATGTCAGAGGCTCTTGCTATATTACAGCATCCTCTGGCCTCCTTCTTGGAAACAACTCTTTTGCGAGCTGCATCCTTTTGTGAACTGATCTTTGGCTTTCAATCCTTGGACGGGTTCCTGTGTAACTCCACAAATCCAGGACTTTCAGAGTAATGAATAAAAGCTTTGGTGTTTTTGTCTTATCTTGTCACTGTGGCATATGGATTTTAGTGGCCTGGCATGGCTGCTGTGTTAAGGGTGTGACTCAGTAGAACGAGTGAGAATAATGTGGAGAAAAAGCTCCAGTAGGACCTTAGAGCACAGCTGTGCTGTCACAAGGACTGATGAGCTAACTTGACTGCCAGCCAGAACTGTTGTGGGGTAGATGCAAGCAGCATTCCCATTGGTCAAGCTTTGTATATACAGATAGTCCTTGACTTATGACTACAGTTGAGCCCCAAATTTTGGTTGCTAAGTGGGACATTTGTTAAGTGAGTTTGCCCCATTTTACAACCTTTCTTGCCACATTGTTAAGTGAATCATCACAATTGATAAGTTAGTAGCACGGCTGTTAAGTGAATCTGGCTTCCTCATTGACTTTGCTTGTCAGAAGGTTGCAAAAGGGGATCACATGACCTTGGGACCCTGAAAGGGTCATAAGTATGAACCAGTTGCCAAGCATCTGAATTTTGACCACATGATCATGGGGATGCTACAAAGGTTGTAAGTGTGAAAAATGGTCTTGTCACTTTTTTCAGTCACTTTTTTCAGTGCCATTGTAACTTTGAACAGTCATTAAATGAACTGTTGTAAGTCGAGGACCACCTGTAGGTATTGGGGAATAAAGCCCTGAGGGAAACGTGCCACGTCAGTTGCTGGGGGAGGGGCATGCTGCTAGTCTGAGCAATAAAGGAGTGTGTGTTGAGAGGGAAGTGAAATGAAGAGATATGTTATATTATTCTATAATATTATAAAAAGCAGCATATTTGCAGCATATTCCATGATGATTTTGGCCTGTTCAACAGAATGCCAAGCAAAAATTTGGGTTGCTTTTTATTTAATTTTTTTGGGGGGGTACAGTGTGATTAATTCCTAGGAAATTGCTAAACTGTGACTCATATCACAATTCAATTAGTGGTTGTTTGACAGTTTGCCTCCTAACTTAAGCATCCAAACTTCTTTTAATGCCACATCAGTATATAAATTATTGCTGGCAAAAGACTTGGGTTTATTTTGTAAAAGAATGCTCTGTGCAGGCAAAAGTTTATTTTGGATGTAGCTAAAGCTAAGACATTTTGTTTTATCAAAGTATTGGTTTTTGTCACTTTTGGCTTCTTTCAATGAGTTAAATGTGAATTTAACTGTTGGGGGGAATGTGAGCTTTGTAAAACTTCCTTGTTCTTAAAACTTAATAAAAAGTGCATTTTCTGCAATAATTTATTTTTATAACTTGATTTTTTATTATATTGACATGTAAGTCTGGCTTTGTCTGGTATTACTTGTTTATGCTTCTCTATTCTTTTTGGGTGGAGTTGTATAATTTATTATAATACTGTATATGAATGCCTTCCTTTCCTCCTTTGCATGTGTGCACATATACACAACCCCCCCTCCGACACACACAGCCTTTTTCCATTGTGGTTAAACAGAGTCAATGCTAAAAGAATCACAGATACTAGCATACACATCTCTCCATGGAGAAATTGACATACAGATTACAACTGCCTCAGGCAGCAACCATTTGCAGTTATGACAGTGATGAAAAAAAAACCTTTATGACAAATCTTTGCATTTAAGACCTCTGTAGGGCTGTAAAACAAAGGAAAGCGGAAGTAAGATAAAAGCAAATTCACTTAGGACGGCTTTGCTTAATAAATGACTTATAGTCCCAATTTTAGTTGCTAAACAAGGACTACCTCTATTATCTTTCAGGACTGAACAATTTGTGGAAATCTGAAGTCTACCCATAAGTATCTCTGAAGAGATTTCAGCTGTTATTTTTAATAGGTTTTAATATAGTGCAAGTATATATTATTAACAGGTTCAGCCACACAATTTGAAGTATATCCCTAATGCATTGACTTCAGTCTTCTAGGTTATGTCATTGAGTAAAGTATATCAAATATAACTGGATGTACAGAGTAATAAAGAAGATGGTTAATAAATCAGGAAGAACTTCCACTCATATAAGATAGTTAGAGAAGACATCAAAATTTGTAAGGTCCTTCGCCCTACCCATTTCCTAATCAAAGCACAAAGATGATTTAGAAGCACTTTAGAATGAAATCTGAAATAGTCTGAAGTAGAGGAAGTTATATGTATAACTTCTTTGTATAGCAAAGATGAAAACAATTACATTTCCAAGTCTCTTGGAAAAATAGCACTAGCAATAGCACTTATATACCACTTCATAGTGCTTTCCAGCCCTCTCTAAGCAGTTTACAGAATCAGCATATTGCCCCCAACAATCTGGATCCTTATTGTACTGACCTCGGAAGAATGGAAGGCTGAGTTGACTTTGAGTCGGTGAGGATAGAACTCCTGGCAGTCAGCAAAATTAGTCTGCAATACTGCATTCTAACCACTGTGCCACCACAGCTCTTTGATAAGGTTATAGGAATAGTAAGGTTATAGGAATTGTGAGAAAATAAATGACACAAGACCTATTTCAGTAGCGGTCCACACTTAATAATCACTTGTTGAACAACCATTTAAATTTATGACGGCACTGAATAAGAGGGACATATGCAGGTCCTATTGTAATAAACGCAGAGCCCCATGATCATGTGATCACAATTCTGGGGCTTGGCTCATGATCACAACATAACTGTCCTGTGGTCACATGATCACCATTTGTGACCTATCTGGCTTTTAACAAGAAAAGTCTATAGGGAAGCCAGCAGGTGGTTGTGAATGGAGAGCATGACATTAACAATAGTGCGAGATTTACTTAAAAACAGCAAGAGGAAATGCCTCTTGTGGCTAAGCAACATGCTCATATATCACGCTTTATAGCCATGTTGCTTATCTATAGAAATTCTGGTTTCAATTATTGTCGTTAAGTGAGGACTACCTTTAATAAGTAAATAAGGCATTATTTTAAAAGTATGGGTTACATCTTCAGTTTTCTGCAAGAGAACTTTTAAGGAAATATTATGAGGTTTGGGCTTTCTCTTTTGAATGACAATGAATATGCTAGGAATATGCTGAAATATTACATTTGGTGTTCTTTGTAAATAGTTTGCTGTTTTACTGATATTTCACAGTTTATAAACTGTGCATAAATAACTTACTGTGAAAGTTTCAGCCAATCTGTACCAGGCATTCAATGATTCCAGTGATATTTTTTTACTGGCACATTTTCTTGCTTTAAAAAAAAGATATGTATGTTTTATTGTGTTCACATGATGATTCAGTCTGGAAAGAACTGATCTCATCTTCAGATAAATACATTATTAAATAAATAATCTGTTAACTGGCATAATGCCATATTGACGCAGGCAGCAAAACAAATAAAATTTCTTGAGATCTATACATGATCCATATTAGCTTCTTATCACAATGAAGTCAGATGTCTGACTTGTGTTCAAGATCCCCAACATTTCTTTTCAGAACTTTTAAAATCTTGGCCAACCTCATCCCCTTTAGAAATTATGATTTCTAATTTGGAATTTTGAGAGTGGTAATACAATATCATGTTTAACATAGTATCATTTCGTTGCTTTGCTTTGTTAATATAAGGGAAGTCTTTTTGAAGAGCACCATATAAATACTCAATTAAAAACTTGCAAATATCATCAAATGCCAGGATCTTATTATCATATGTGGTAGTCATGTAAAGAAGCAAAGCACTATTGAGTTAAAATGCAGACCTGGTTAGAGGAAATGCTACAACAGACTATACGGTGGAGGCCAGAGATATTCTTACTGGGGATATTACCGGAAAAATATAGCAAAGAAGATACATATTTGATTATTCATGTAATAACAGCAGCCAGAATAGTGTTTGCACAAAATT
>JANHFM010002775.1:72161-94209 GCA_032468115.1 Grayia smithii | reverse complement strand
CCCGCCAGCCGACATTGTTTAGCTGATGGAACCCAGAGGAGACCGACCCTGTGGGATCTTACCGGTCACAGGGAGACGCAGGGTAGGAGATGATTATGGAGATAACCTGGTCCTGAGCCATATAGGCCTTTATAGGTAATAACCAACACCTTGAATTGTACCTTACTGTCTCAGTTCTCTCAGGAATTAAGCCACCAGCCCAATCTGAAAGTTTGTTGCTATAATTGTTGTTCTTAGGACTTGCAGACAATTCAAGACTGAGACAAAGAAATATTTTTCCTCTTCTGGCTCCTCTGCCCTCTTATTAGAAGATTCAAAACACAGAATTTGTGAATAATTCTGTGTTATCCTCTGTCCCCTTTTCCTTTCTTATCATTTTCCTTAAATCTTTAGAGTGTTTAGCAAATTTTCGGTGTTTCAATAAATAATTTTAAAAATCTAACTTCTGCTAATTGATCCATGTAAACAGAGAAGTGAATCACATAGATCTAAATTGTAATTGTAAAATTATACCTGGTACTAAAAGTAATAGCACTGGCATTGGTACTCAGAATTATACTAGTGATATAGTCCTCGCCATGCAGTATTCCTTGAAATCTGTTGCATATGCTTGCACTGCTTTTAATATAAGATGCACTATGCCTTTCTTAACAATCATCTCCCATTCTTATAAACCGGTGATCTCTGTGCCAGTATTCACATTTATCCTTGTGGTTTTTGAAAACAAACAGAGGTTGATAAATCTAGGACTGCTGCCACACTTTCTCAACAGACATTTATTCTGTTTTGTCATTTTCTCCCTTCTCTAATTAACACATGCAAAACCAAGGTTGTCTTAAGAATGACACAAAGAAAAAAAATATATAGGGGGAAAAAAATCAGAAAATGGGGAAATATCTAGAGACAAGAGAGGAGATAATTTATCAACTGAGTTTGCCAGTGACCATTGATGGCTAATGAGAACAGAGTGGAAACTCCTGAAGCAACAGAGTGGTTTTCCAGCTGCTGCAGCTTTCTGCTTAGCTCCTTGAGGAACTTCACAGGAACTGGCCAAACCTCTTCACTGTTTGCTTATTGTTTCCTGCGTTGCTACTCATGAAAATCAAAGGTAGGAAAAAAGAGGATTTTGCAAGGTCAGGGACATCTGTGGAAAGAAAAAATTGAACCAGAGAAAAGATAGCAAGGACTGCCTGGCCTAGGTCAGTTCATGGGTCCTGATCTTTTGCCAGTGCAAACAAAGCTCAAATGCAAAGAAGACTGAATTCAGGCAAGGATGGTGTGGGCAAGTTGGGGAATGCAACAGTTGATTATGACAAATCTCATAGGCCACCCAAAAGGGACAAAGGGTTATTCTTCAACATATGAAAACATTTCTCAAGGAAAGGGGAACATAAATATCCATATCGAACATGCACACAAAAACTGAATATATGAAAAAGTCATTCTATGTTACTATAGAAAAGGTCTACGTAAGGTATGAAGACACTTTTAAAAATTGTGGCAGGGTAGAAATGACTATATTATTTATATAATATTTATATGACTTATTTATTAAATGATTTAATAAATAAAATGCTATTTTACTTCTTGTATAGTCATTTTCCTATTTTTTTCTTTTCAAGGTGTAGCTCCTGATTCTGAATCTCCATTACAGTAACGAATCTGCCTTCCGATGAGGACCTATATACTGCACGAGTCAAAAAGACGGCTGTGAAAATATCTACAAACCCCTCACATCCTGGACATAAATTGTTTTAACTTCTGCCCTCAAAATGAGGCACTGCACACCAGAACAACTAGACACAAGAACAGTCTTTTCCCGAATCCCATCACTCTGCTTAACAACTAATTCCCACAACACTGTCAAATACTTACTAAGACTGTATTACTATTATTCTTCTCTTCCTTCCTAGTATCTATCTCTTCCCACTTATGTCTATAACCATGTTGCTTGTATCTTTCAATTTATATTGTTTTATTTGTTTACTAGTACGAATTGTTAGCTTATTAATAACCTTGACTATCACTAAATGTTGTATTTTATTCTCCTTATGTACACTGAGAGCATATACACTAAAGACAAATTCCTTGTGTGTCCAATCACACTTGGCCAATAAAGAATTCTATTCTATTAGAAAAAAACCCAGAGCTCTGCCAGGTGTTTATATTTCCTATGCTTTGACTAAGAAAAGATAGTTGGATCCCCACAGTGTGATGCAACTAGAACCCCTTTTAATCTTCCCTTCCCAAAGAGTCAATTGTACTGAATTACTCAAAAGAAGCCTCCCAAGGTCATTACTATATTTTCTGCGAAAATTCCATGTAATTCTTCATGAACATAATATGACAAATATATATATATATATATATCTCTTTCCTGCCTGTTTTCCACTTTATCTAGTATTTGCTGCTCAATTGAAGCTACAGAGATTCCTTTCCCCCATGATCTTGGAGAGTGTAGTGGGAGAAGCAAGGAAGCAAATATCCATGTTTAGATAGGACAACCAAAAGGCAGGAGAGGAAAGAAATTCAATTAAGCATGACAAAAGGAAATAGAGATACAAATTAATCTTTACCTCCTTATCCATAGCCTTCGGTATCTATTTACAGATAGTTGTCAAATTTCAGGCATTGTGCCAATAAAATTTTCCAGTGAGTTTCTTGGTGTAGAAAGCTAAAGGGATTTTATTTATTTATATTTCATATTTCTTAACAGCCCATACCCTGTGGAGAGGGGCTCTGGGCAGTGTACAATATCATCAATAAAATTAAACATTAAAAACAAAAAAAAAATTCTGAGATTCTGTTCCAGCCAATAGCAATCTGAATTAAGTAATCAGAGCTGACCATGCTACGCTTCTGAATTCAGCCAAGGTCAGCTAGATGCTACTGTGTGTCAGACTAAAAGCATATTTCTGGGCCTGAACAGTTCACAAAAGGAAACATGGCATGCTTTCAAGACAAATCTGTGGAAAACAGAATACCACATAAAATGATTTTTGGGCTTTCCTGCATAACCTTTCTTTGCCTTAATACCTCAAACAAAAATGGTAACTGCAGTAATGCAATCCAAGTATATACAAAATCATAACATCAAGATCTATTGCAAAATATGGTGTCTGTAGTCTTCCTCTAAAGATATATGCAACAGTAGAATCATAGAACTGTGTAATTGGAAAGGGCCACAGGGACATATAATCCAACCTACTACAATGCAAAAGAAAACCAAACCAAATCCTTGGGAGGTGGCTGTCCATCCACTTCTTAAAAGCCTCCAGAGATGCAAAAAATTCACAATCTCTGTAGGAAGATTGTTTCCACTGTTGTGCAGATTTTATCATCAAAAGGTTTTTCCTTTTCCTTACAATTTAGATGTAACTTAATACCATATTGAATATTAATGGGTATTTCTATTCTGGCTTCTGTGGCAATGGAAGTGCCACAGGAAAGTGGCATCTTTCCTGTAGTTTCCATTTATGTGCCTGATATGGGTACCAAATCTTTCCTTTGTCTCTTTTCTTCAGACTGTTCACTTCCAGTTCTTCATGGCTTCCTATAAAATTTCCCCAAACTTTCTATCACCTTTGCCACCTCTTCTGTACCTGGTTGGATATGGTCTAACCTGTTAGTATTCTGAAAATGTCATGCTCTAAAGGGGTACAAACCCCTCTAAATGTGAACTCACTAATAAAGTATAAAAATAAATACATTTGATTAAAGATTAGATAGTACAAAGAAGTACATAGAACAGAATATGCTACAGATATTTCTTGCCTTTTCCAAAGACATCCTGATTATTTCCAGGACAGAGATAGCTAGGACAGAACTGTTAAACGCTCAGCCCACGGACCAGATGCGTCATGCACTGGCCATGCCCATAGCCGGTTTAGCGAAGGGGGAAAAAGTCCCGATATGTCACGTGATGATGCCAGAATTTGACACCTCTGGGCTAGGAAGTAGACAACTCTATCTACTAATGCAACCTGTTTCAGTTATTCTATCATTTCTTTAACATAGAAATGTAATTGTCTGTTTTGTACCAGTATAATAATTTTGCTGACATATGTTGAAAGCATACACAAGTTTAAATATTGAGAAAAAAATCCTTCTCAAAAGGCAAAGGATCATAAAATTACACTGTTAGAGGAATTTCTTATTCCAACCTGTGTTAGTCCCATTTGACATCATATTTTGAAACTGTTTTCTGGCTGTCTCCCCCTGACTTTTCATCAAGGAGAATCACATTTCCATGACTTCATCACTCTCTACCTTGAATTAATGAAGCACTCCACACCTGCACCCAGCAGGAGTGGACTTCTTGATTCTCAATTCTCTGAAGTCCTAATGGTAGTTGTAGCATCCAACCATGATGTTACAAACAGAATTACAACAGAGTCATTGGTGAGGAAATAGGCAAGTGGAGCAGATAAAATCTCCACAATAGATACCTTTATATGCCAAAAGAAAATGGAGAAAAGAAATGGAATAGTTATAATCAATGCATTTGACAAGCTGTTCACTAGGATAATATCCTAAAGTGCAGCCAAACATTTGAATGTTTGTGTTATATCATGGGAAAAACAATTATATAGTCATTCAATTAGACTATTAAGCTTCCTGGCAACACAGCTGTTCAGTGTTTCTTTAAATGACTCTTTCATTAGCTGTATTTCAATACTGTGGAGAAATACACTGCAATAACCTTCATATGGTCTTCTCATTGATAGAAAGGGGGGTTTACTTGAAACATTATTGCATATTTTACAAGTACTGGTTGATTGACAGATTAGTTCGTGCATGCATTTCTCTATTGTTTGAATCTGCTTTGATACTATCAAAATATGACAACGTTTCCACTCACAAAACAGAATCTTTCAGCTTCTAACATGGAGATGGAGATCCAATACATATACCATAGATCCCGAGAAGAATCTGTGTAAAAATTGCATGAAATTATATCTGGCCAATATTTTAGTAAGCAGATATTCTGTATACTGGGCTAGTATATGAACATCTAATACAGTTTGAATCTTATGTATACAATTTGTCTCCTGCATACAGGCTACCAAATTTTGTCAAGTTTGTAAACTGAAAAATTTACAAAAGTATCAGCCATGTTTACGCAACATATTCATTTAAAGTTTTTCTGAGATCCTTGTTTTAGAAGTTGTACTTATTTAGAATTAACATCCCGAGTACCATATGTGAAATGAAGCCAGCAGTGCTAAGATAAGATATGTAATTAATACTTCTACATTTCTCAGACTATGTTACATTGACCTCAGTCGGTTTTCGCATACACATAATTTCTTCCTGCAATAAATAGTACAATATTTTTGCACTTAGTTAAAGCACTAAATCTGATCTCCAGAATAAAGCAAACTTCCTCTGAAAGCTCTCCTTAAACAATTAAGTCTTTGTAGTGATGTAGCCTCCAGTTCTATGGCTGCTTTTCTTTACTGTGTCACTTTTCCTTGATTTCCTTCTTTTGATCTCTTGGTTCCATGTGGTGTTGTAGTTGATAATTTATATAATATGCAGCAGATTGGTAACAAATGTTCTTAGGCAATCAGATGGGATTCATGTTCAAGGGAAACAACCATGGCTGTGTGTAGAATGTTATTTTATCAAGGAGTAAAATTTTTCATCAGTTTATAAGGGACTTTATGGAGTTGGCTAGACATACTGAGATAAATTAAGAGGTAAGAAAGATAAGATGTTAAAGTTAATAGAAGAGTACAGAGAAGAGTAAAGAAACAGAATTTAACTGGGTTAAATGTCACATTTTTGCTATTTAGTCATTCTGTTCCTGACTGAAGTTTCTAGCACATTTACTTATTACTTTTATATGTCCAGAATGAAAATTGACAAATGGTCCATTTTGGGGATGACATCAAATAATATTGCACATATAAAGTGGCTTCATTTGCTTTTGGGGAGGTTTGACCCTCCCTCTCCTTAACTTATAATTAAAATTATAATCTCCTTGACTTATAATTAAAATTATTAAGATGCCATAGTCAACATTATAAATGCACTTTGAGAAAGGGCAGGAAACCCTTTTAAAGGAAATAATGATTACATTCATCTTAAAAAACCTGGGCTGGATCGCTCAAGTGGGCAATTATAGGCCAGCTTCTAACCTCCCATGGTGGCATGAGCTGATTGAAAATAACAACTTTTTCACCTGTGAGATATCCTGGAGGAAGCAAATTCTGTTTATATATTTTAAACTGGTTTCAGATAAGACTATGGATTTGAGACTGCTTGGTCTCACCCAATGGGTTTAATGTGGAACTATAACTCTGTTGGTTCTTCTTGAAGTTTTACTTTTAGTACCAGTGACCATGGTATTCTTTTGGATCACCTTAGAGATTTAGAAATATGGCAGTGACTTTGTTTCTATATTTCACATATATATATTTGAAGGTGTCATTTGCAAAAAGAAAAAAAGAAATTGTGTTTGAAAAAGAGGCTATTCTGTTTCCCAATATCAATATGAAACTGCTAGGGAAGATGATCAGGAGATGTTATTACAAAAAACTATTGTGGCTGCTCTTGTATCTGTCTGCAGTCAGTACTCGGCTGGATAAGAAATAATAAAGTAAAATTGAATCCCCCCAAAATAGAGATGATCATTCCAGAAAGGTAATAAATACATTGTTGTGGGATTACACTCTTGCAGAAGAAGCAAATATAGAATACTGAGGTGCTTTTGAGAACAACAGCCAGAATCACCTTTTATCAATTTTAATCTAATTACTTTATGTTCCTTTCTGGATGAAAATAACTTTAATACTATGAAAGTAGTTCTTGTTTAGGGACTGCAAATTGGATGGTGACTAAGTGATTAAGTTAAGTGAAAAATCATGTTACTGCAACTTACAAATTTGTTTTGCCTTTCCCAGCTGAAATATTTTCAGCTCAGGAGAAAGGTGGGTAAAAGAGTAATGGGATAATTAACAAGAAGGGAATTAATGTTTGTATTTACATTTATTGGAGAGAAAAGGATTACAAAAGAGTACGTAAGCATACAATGGTATACTAAATACTCAAAAGGTATTTAGTGACAGTTATGTGTCCAATGCGCTTGTAACTATTAGTCACAACCTAGCAAACAAAAGCAAACAAAAGCTTTTAGTGTGAAACTGACTAGTGTCTTGTCAGTTTTAGGGAGTGGCTACCAGTTAGTTAATTAAAGTAACAGTGTTGAGCTTGTTAACTTTTAGTTAGTACTTTTTTAGGGATACTGTAGAGCAAGACTGTCAAACTGCCATCCTGCAGGCCAGATGCATCATGCGCTGGCCATGGGCCATGCCCGGTTTAGCGAAGGGGGAAAATGTCCTGATATGTCATGTGACACCGCCATGACAATGTGAGTTTGACACACCTGCTGTAGAGGAAAACAGTTCTTGAAGAAAGAAATTATTTAGGTAATCTCTTCACTCTATGAGGGGATGAGGGAGAATACAAATGGGTCAGACACAGAACAATGTAAAGTAGTGTAATGGTGAATAAGTGACAGAGAGAGCGAGAGAGACTGTGCAAGTTGTAAATGTGGGTATTGGTCACAAAGTTATTTCTTCTGTCTGTCATCACTGCAAACAGTCACCGTTTAAGGCAGTTACTAAACAAGGACTACCTGTGTGCAGGTATGGTATAATACGTTATATAGTATGTGAGGCTGACATTTGCCTAGTCCAGAAACTTCATATGGTTCAAAACTTGTCAGCCAGCATGGACTCAAAAGGACTGCAAAGAAATCATATTACGGTATATCTTTGATTAAAACACTGCACTGACTGAAAATTTGTTTCCAGGTAAAATATTATGCTATTAAAATATTAGGGCTATTATGTTTAAAGCCCTATATTGCTTCAGTTCAAAATATATAGAAGGGTATCTCTGTCTATATGAACCATCATTGTTATTAGATCATATGAGGAAATTTGCCTACATTTGATTAAGCTTGTCTAGAAGTGAGTTGAAGTTGAGCCTTTTATTGAGCCATTCTAGTTTTTTGAAATGCTCTCCTTGAAGAACTGAGGGAGTATAATTATCATAAGTAGCTTTCTAAAGGCTCATAAAATACATTCACTGTACACATTTTACAATTTGTACAACGTTAAGTGTTAATTTTAATGTCATGTGTTTTAATGGTTTTAATTGTTTTAAATTTTAAATTATTTCAGTATCAGAATTTTAAATTTGTAAATTTAAATCTTTAAAGTTGTTTCTTGCAAATGTTTCATTACCCAAACTAACATCATCAATGCTAGTCTACATGAAAACAACAAGCTCAGAGAGCACCAAGGACCCCACATTTCAACCCTAAGCTACAAATGCTCTCCTTTATTGTTTAGATAAGGAAATATCTCTAAAACTATGATCCAGTAGTAATAGTAGCAGTATTTTTTTTAAAAAAATACAGGTGCATATTTTTCCATTTATGAAGGTAAAAAAGCTAGGGAAAAGAAGTAGTATTTGTCAATGGAGATTATTTTGATCTTGGAAAATACTTCTGAAAATATCATTGGCAGCCAATAAAACAAACAATTTGGTGATGAAACACATCAATTGAAAGTTTTCATTCAAGGCACAATAACATAACCAAGTTCAGATTATTCTATTTCAGGCACATTATGCAAAGAAGATGAAAAGAAAGAGAGGAATTAAATCTGAAAAGAGTTAGGTATAGATCATCATGGAGAATATCTATGTGGTCACTAAGAACTGAAAAAGACTTAATGGCACATAATCAACCAAGAAGTTAACATAGTCATTTAAAATACAAAATCACTTGCTAATGTCATTTTCATTTTATCAGCAGCTGACCTTATAATTAGAATTAATGCAATAGTGCACCATCTATTTTTATATCTTTGGTTATCCTGGTTGAATGCCAGAAAGGTGTTAACGTGTTGCTCTGATCCATCAGCACCTCATGAAGGTGAGGTGTTGAAGGATCATAAGGCAGCAGTAATTGGAATCATGCAGATGGAAAATTTAAGGCAGCTACAACTATGGGAAGCAGATAGTGATTAGATGAGCATGGAACACTTGAGATAAAAACATGATAATTAAAGAAAACATTTAAGACTGCTAAATTGACTGGCAGTGTTGCAAAACTGAAATTAAACATGGCAGGTTGTGATTTTAGGCTCTCAGAACCTATAGTCTGATTTTAATAGGAATTGGAACATAAAATTGCATACATAAAACTATGCTGAAACTGATGTAATTATTACAAAAATATTTTTATTATTAATCATTTTTTCAATTGCTATTATTTAAGCAGGATAGAGACTACATCTATATACTACTAAAATGCTTATGTCTGCAACCTTTAACTGGGTGAAACAGTGCATTACAGGGCAACAGTTTTTGAACTAAGCTACCTCAAATGGGCTAACTCACAGAATGCATCCAAATTCAGTCCTCCTTGACTCCTGTGAAATTAAAATTTAGCAATTTTGTGATTGTTTTGATGTTGATGTGCTGCTGCCTCTGTAATCAAATACAATCTTTCACATTAGGTAGTCAAAGCTGTACTTCTCAGTCCTTATTTCCTAATAATTCTCCAAAACATATGGGAACTCTAGTAATTGAAGTCTTCTACGGGTGGCCAAATTTACAGGTGCCTCCTATCTCTTCTTTGCTTGAAAGGAATAAAGAATTGCTGAACAGACTCTCAATCTGGAAATTATGGAATGAAACAGTGCCATGAAATGCTTACATGATGAGCTTTTCAAAATCTGTCTTAAAAGATTTAGATGAAACTGTTAAGATTTTGTAAATGGATAACTTAGGCTGTGAGACTCTAATGAATTTAAAGTATAGTTTCTAGACTGCTAACAAAAGGATCACGCTGACTTGTAGATTGCATTGAATGCTTTTTCTCTAAATTCTAGATTCCTGTTTCCCCTACTTACCTTGTTATGATAAAATATCTATGTGGTTAGCAAAAACAGTCCTTACATTGGCTATGAAGTGTTTTATACATACATACATATACATACATACATACATACATATATTGTTATATAATATAAAACATGATATACGATTGCCACAAGAGATATCAGTAGTGCATTTCTGATGTGCCATAAAAATTCAAATGAAACGAGATGGACAAGCATAGGGCAGAATGGCACAGGACATAAACATACCCATCACATATTCCATACCCAATCAGACCAAAAGCATCCTTTCATAGAAGACATAATGTAAAACTAGCCTTGGGGCTGCCATGAATAGTTCCTCTCCGATTTGGATTAAATGGGAAAGGAAATAAGGGCCATCTCTGTACTAGCTGCCAATCTGCTTGGGTTGCCATGACAGAAAGCAGGATATAGTTCAAGGCATCTGTTCTCAGCACATTATTACCAGTTCATAAACTTGACTCCAGTTAGATTAACTTCTTCACAAGGATGTGCTGCCAGCTTGTTAACAAGGAAATTTCTAATCTTGTGAGGGCAAGGACAGTCATTACTTGCTGGTACAGAAAAACATAAACATCTTTTTCTCATTTTTTTCCCTGGAACCATGTATGTCAAGAAAAACGTATTGTCTCTAAGTAATAGCGCATAAGTACGCCTCTCTAGGATCTTCTTCAAGTACCCTCCCACTCTGTGCCTCTTATGCAGAATGAAGTTGCAGCCCTTAGAAGGAACTGGGTTCCTTTGTCCTTGCAGACACACCCAAGTGGCAGTGAGTAAATCTTTCTGGACTCTCTTGCTATCTGCATTGTTGTAACATTACATTTTATCAAACTACTTTTTTCACAATCTGGTTTGATACACCCCACCCCCACCCCCCAAATTTAACAAAAGTCTCCTATAAGCATATCTCCAACCACTTCTAATATTCCCATCCATGTTCACATAACATTCTCATGGAGGAAATTGTAGGGAAATGAAAATAAAGAGGGACAATTTTTGCAGACATAAGAACTATGAATAAAACTTGAACAGTTTGTTTTAAAGCGATGAATGGTTACATAAATATATTAATTTTCTATAACTTATAAACACAGCTACCCAATAGCCAGCTCTGTTCTATTTGAACAAATGGACTAGCGTGGATAAAGTATCCCACACAGGAATACACAGGAAGGGGGCAATTATGGGACAAGATAGAAGATCAGAAAATATCTCCCTGTGGCTTTGCTACAGTGTTGTAGACAGTCAGCCACGCCTCTCCTAGAAGAATGAAATATTCTAGAAAATATTAAAAAGGCAGAATATTATATTTTGCTGGATGAGAAAAGGAAAAACATGTTTTTAAAGACAAAAAGCAGCTCCCTGCCCCTAGCAGATATTTGGTGCACATTAAGACTGAGCCACCCTATCTACAAGACAATTAGAACTTCAGATCCAGGATGATGGGATTAAGACATGACCCTCAGGACATAATAGGATTAGCCTTCTACCCATCTAGCAGCAGGGCTCACTGCATTGTGAAATCACCTGAGGACATTACATCACCCAGCAAGGTTCAACCAAACTTAATTCAGACAACCTAAAAAGTAAGTTATGACCCCTGCATAGTCCCATGGGAGTCTGGCAGCAGCCAATAAAATAAATTTCTTGCACAGAAATGGGAAGCTCAAGGGCAAGGTCCAAAAGAGAGTATAAGTAACCTTCTCTCTACTCCATGTGTTCAGCTGCCCAGGACCTAAAGTCCATGTGGTCCTGTCCATCAATAAACCATCTTTCCAATCAGCCTCCATGTTTCCAGTGTCTTTCTCCCCACTTGGAACTGAATCCAGATGGATATTTCTTCCTACAGTATATAAATGAATATAGTGTTTTGGTGTCCTATTTAATATTTCTAAAAGTAAATGGTAAAATGTAAGAGTTAGAATGGTCCTTGAAGATCATCTTTCACAATTGCCTACCTTGCGCAAAATAGTTCTACCCTCCTTGTCCTCCTTATAAAGTGAAAAGTATCCCTCATTCTACTCAGGGAAACTACTCTCCATTTGTGACAAAAACTTCTTGAAAAATGAGAAGCGCTTACAAATATCCTCCACTTACAATAGTTCATTTAGTGACCATTCAAAGTTACATCAGGACTGAAAAAAGTGACTTATGACTGTTTTCACACTTATGACCATTGCTACATCCTCATGATCATGTAATCAAAATTCAGATGCTTCGCAACTGGTTCATGCTTATGACTGATGCTCTGTCCCAGGTCACGTGATCCCCTTTTGTGACCTTCTGACCAGCAAAGTCAATGGGGAAGCCAGATTCACTGAACAACTGTGTTACTAATTTAACAACTGCAGTGATTTGCTTAACAACTGTGGTAAGAGAAGTCATAAAATGGGGTAAAATTCACTTATCAAATTTTCACTTAACAGAAATTTTGGGCTCAACTGTGATCATAAATCGGGATTACCTGTATTTTATGGTCTTTTTGCATATACCACTTAATTTTTATTGTTCACATTTCCTGTTTATTTCATTTCCATTATACATATTAAAAAGGTAGTCATTCTATAATAAGCTTTCTCACATGGAGTGAGTAAGATTGCCCTGTGGGTGTTCTTCAGATTATGTGTTTCTTTCACTGCCCTCAAAACTTAAATCAAGACTTGCTGTGTTTCATAAATTATCACATGAATAGCATACTCCAAACTGAACCAATTACTGAATATAATTTTCTTTGTTACTATAGGAAGACTTTGATCTTAGAATAGAATAACAGAGTTGGAAGGGACCTTAGAGGTCTTCTAGTTCAACCCTTTGCTTAGGCAGGAAACCCTGCACCACTTCAGACAAATGGTTATCCAATCTCTTCTTTAAAACTTCCAGTGTTGGAACATTTGCAGCTTCTGGAGGCAAGTTGTTCCACTACTTAATTGTTCTAACTGTCAGGAAATTTCTCCTTAGTTCTAAGTTGCTTCTCTCCTTTATTAGTTTCCACCCATTGCTTCTTGTCCTACCCTCAGGTACTTTGGAGAATAATTTGACTTCCTCTGCATTTGGATTTAGACTGTTATACAAAACTGTTGCTGCTTACTGTATTTTATAAAACAGGAAGCAGCAGTCCCCTTTGTTTAGTAGGTCTGCTCCAGGAGCCTTAAAATAGTGTAAAATTGTAAAATAAATAAAGCAATCAAGTTTTTATCTTCTTATAATGATTTCTTATGGAGGAGGGGAGAAGTGTTTTAATGTGAGTTTGGGGACCAGTAACTCAAATGATCAAAGTGTTTTGAATAACTGATAATATTTTGATATGCTGGAACTGGAATTAAAGCAGCAATGTGAAATGTAGGGTAGATTTTATTTACAAAATGATAAGGGAACTTGCTCTCAATCAGCGCTTCCTGCTTGCTTGTTGTGGTGATGGTAAGTAGACAAAACAATTTCTTGCTATCTTGAATTCTTGAAACAAGTTGCCTTTTAATTAAGTCAGAGATCAGTAGCAGACAGTCATAACATTTATCCCAGTGCAGGAGAGGAACTACTGAAGCCTCACCAAACTATCTAAATGAGTAAGATCTCTGGTCAAAATCTTAGTAGTAGAGGTTAGGTAAGCACTAAAACCTTATCACAAGACTGGCTACAAGAAAGCTGCAGTGATCTCAAAGGAAGTCTTTCTTGTTCAAAGGATGGAAACTTTGTCAGACGTAATATATCAGCCAGATGGTTTTGACTAATGATCAATTCATTGTAAACACAAAGATCTACCAACATTCTCTTGAACTTTGAGGTGGCTAATTCACATTGGATGTTATGAAAATATATTTCAATAAAGAAACTGTGTCTAGTGTGTGGTAACTGAGACAGGAATATTCACTTTGTGTTTAACACCACTGTAATAAATTGTTTTCATACATATATTAAGCAAAATGGTATCTAATACATAGTTTTAACAATAAAAATACTTCAGCAGCCTAGACCACAAGAAACCCAAACATCACAAAGAGCTCACAGTACAGAGCCAAAATAAGTATTTATCACAACAATGTTTTTGATGTGAATAGTAAGAAAAAAAAATCCAAGAAACATTCAGAACATGGTCCAAAATAAGTCCTGCCCAAATTAGTAGAAGGTGGAATATTAAGAAGGAATGTGAAACCACTCTGTCTACAGTATCCCCTGAACTTTTCAAGAAATACTCATAGCTGAAAGTAACTATTAGAACAAACAAATACAGGAAAATAGAGTTCAAGGAATCTCTTACCCAAACACACATGCACAGATGCTTAAATACATACAAGCATATGTGTGTAAAAGATTCCCTGAACTCCTATTTTTTAAAAACAAATTAAAAATGTATTCAAGATTTTTTAAAAAGGAAGATGAAAACTAATACAAATATAAAATAGGAAAAAGAAAAGAAACAAGTAATCCAAGAGAAAGCTGAAAATGCAAAAAAAAGGGGGGGGGAAAGGTAAAAGAAAAATAGAAAAGAAAGAAAAATATAAAAAAGTAACTTCTGCTTCTCTTTACAATTAGAAATATAATTGTAAGTTTACTCTATGATTATAAGTTTACTCTATGATTACAAAATGAGTCTCTTCTTTTTATTATCTAATCTGTATAATCATCAAAACCATAAATAATAAGCTCATTTTTTCTGTAAAAAAAAATCACATCTTCCTATTTAGTTTTTCAATTGAATCGAATTGGATTGGATTTTTTTGTTTTACTGTTAGCCATCCAGTATGTTTGATGCACTATAAACATTGTAGACAAAGAATGGTACTATAAGCCCATGTACAAACAGATAATCCTTATTTAGTGACTTCCTCTTTACTGCACATTTGCAGTTATGATGGTGATAAAAACAACTTTATGACCAATTCTTGCATTTATGATTTTTGTAGGTCTGTAAAGCAATGGAAAGCTGAAGCAAGATTGAAAGCACAGTCTGGGTTGCAATTGTGGTAGCTAAACGAGGATTACCTATGCATACTCACACATGTATACAATTTTATGGGTTCAGATTTATACATGGTAAGCTGCTTAAACTGTTGGAAGAAATCCTTTTCTTGTCACCTACATTTGTTTTTTGTTATTTTAAAATTATAAACTAGCATCATCTTTGTTATTTTAAGATGATAAATTCTTAAACAGTGCCACCTATCGTGACCCCAGGAAAGTGCCCTTTCTGGATAGAGCCTGCTCTCTGAAATGACATTCTCTTGAGATCTGGGTGGCTCCCACCCTGAAGCTACTCTTAAAGATTCAGCTTTTCTCACGGGCTTTAGGCTAGGATGTTGTAGAGTATACGTATGTTGCCACTGGCTTGATTTGTCATCTAATTTATTGTTTATTTGTATACTGCTCTGTCTATTTGCTTTTAAGCTGCCCAGACTTGATTGGAATTGGGTGGTGGCCAAGTTGATGGATTGAATAAATAAATCTAGCTTTGGGTTTCTAATTTTCTGACCTAGTCATTCCTTGTAGATTTCGAAAGACAGATTCCAAATGATTTGTGATTATTTGTTCTCTTTTTAGATATAACTTTAACCAGGCTTCCACATATTTAAAAGGATAAGTCCCCCTGCTTTGCTATACACCTTTTCTTATGAATTCTCTTGCTTGGATTCTTAAGCTGTTAATGCCAGGAATTGGCTGTCTATGATTTCTGATTAGAGAGGTGCTCACACATGAGAATGCAAGCAGGCAGATAAGTGACAGTATGTCAAATGAATGAAGAAATAAGTCGCCTATTGAGAGGCACTGGAGCAGCAAATGGGGGGGAAATTGAGGAGAGGCGATTTCCCAAGACATTATTGTCTAAACTCAACAAAATGAGAAAAGACAAATAATGTCTGTTAAAATGTTGATTTCTAATTGATTCTACAAGTTGTAATAGGGAACAGTTTCTCAAGTCTTAGCTAGGGTTTAAAGGAAAAAGGGAAAAAAAGCACTTTTAAAAATACATATACAATGCTCTTCTATAATACGATGAATAAAGAAACAGCTGTTCAGTTCATTGTTTGAGTTTCCATGGTAAAAGAGCAAGAGGTGGGGGGCAGAGTTTACTGATTACACAGGCAAGATGCCAAAAGGAAGGTTTAAATTTGGGTCTCTTCCACTTTGTCAGAATAATGAATAGCACTCAGTTATATTTCTGCCTGTGCCTTGAAAGATGTCTCGTGAATTATGAGGTTGAGAAAAAAGATCATTTTTCTTCTAACCCATTTAGTTGGAGTAATATAACAGAAATATTTTTTTTAGAGATATAATACTGAAAATATACAGAACATGTTACATCTATCTTTTCGTCTTTGTGCTGATTCTGATGTGATTTAGACACAATACCCGGATGGGGAATATGTTTTGTGGAGCATTGTAACCCCATACAGGGGAGATGGCCCTGTTGTGCAATCCCAATGCACAACAAAAGAAGAGTTCAGAAAAAGAGACTAATGCGGGTCATACTTGCAGATATTTATTGAAATGTATTTCTCTGTAACTGTATACTATTGTTCAGGTAGAGAAGAACAAATGACATTTTGAACTATGAATTTCTGCCCTAGGCTCGTCTTTTCTACAACAGAAATGTGCTGACACAGACCAGCAGGATTTAGAGTTGAGGAATCAGATAAAGTTGAGCCGTGGTGGCGCAGTGGTTAGAATGCAGTATTGCAGGCTAATTCTGCTGACGGCCGTCTGCCAGCAGTTCGGCAGTTCGAATCTCACCAGCTCAAGGTTGACTCAGCCTTCCATCCTTCTGAAGTTAGTAAAATGAGGACCCAGATTGTTGGGGGCAATATGCTGACTCTACAAAATGCTTAGAGAGGGCTACAAAGCACTGTGAAGCAGTATATAAGTCTAAGTGCTATTGCAGGGGTGTCAAACTCACATCGTCACAACAGCGTCACATGATGTGTGGGTGTGGCCAGTGTGTGACACATCCAGCCCATGGGCTGGGAGTTTGACAGCCCTGTGCTATTGCTATTGCTAACTTTATGATATTTCCTCTCAAGAACAATCCATTGCAGGGTTAATTCCTTTTGTATAAACAGGATGAAGAGTCTGAGAGAAAAAAATCACATCATAATAATTGGAGCAATAGAACTCAGGCAGTTTATGATTCTAATACCGTATTTATTTATTCATTTGCTTTATAATCACTTTTTCCATACAAAGAAGGAACCTAAAGGTTACCTCCCCAAAATGAAAAATTTAAAAACATAAATGGAAAATAATACAATTACTCCCATTAACATTAGAACTAAGTCCAGTTGATGACATTTTTTAATTCACTGTTATTTGTCTGGCAAAGACTTGATCAATTCTTGAGCATTTCTATATACCTTTTCCAAAAAATGGGAAGTTGTAGCAACAGTAAATTCCACATAATAAATTCAATTTTGGGACAGAAGCTACATTAATATATGTAATGCAAATGTAAATAAAATCTAGTTCACAGATATCCTACAGCTTTTTTAAAGGATTCCCCCTGTGAAATGTTGCACAGAGAAGAAAAAATATATAATTTTGAGGTTTATTTTAAAAATATTTGCAATAGCAGACACTTCAATGATCAATAACTTTATTCTTGAATCAGGATGACTTTTGCTCTCAGCTTAATGACAGTTAATTTATTTCATTGTAAACTGCCCAAAGTCACTTCTTTGTGAGATGGGCAGCTATATAAACTATATAAATAATTAGATACTATTAACAGATGAGTGGTACATTTAAGGTGTCTGCATTTAAGTGTGTAATGGAAACAGGAGGCAGACTACATGCTTATTGCTTTGGATCATGTGACCAGGTAGGAGGGGACGTAGAATGGAGCAGTTTTGACACTCTATAGAACTTTAGATAATAGCTTTATCAGAGTCAATCTGCAAGCTTTGTAGAATTCTTGCCAAGTCATTTTGTGTCTTATCTCCATACCAGGTTATTCATTTTAGTCCCACCATTTTAAATTTGGGGTCCACAAGAAAAATCCTGGAAAATTATGAGTTGCACTTTTTCACCTATAGATTATCTGTATTGTATAAGGTGAAACTTAGTCCACCAATCTCTTCTACTGCTAGGTAACATACATTGATCCAGCAAAGAAGTTCATAAACTCTGTTCTATGTTAATTTTTAATGGCTTATTATCACAGATGTGCTTGTGATTTTCCAAGGAGTCACTGAATATGAGCAAAAATATTCCATTTGTCCAGAACAGCAAAATCAAAATCTATCCCTAAGAGATGAATAAGAGGAAGATTACATTCATGTAATCTGCTGGTTTTTAAAACATAAGTTTAAATACTATTTTTTTTTGGGGGGGGAGGATATAGAACACGTAAGAAATCAGTTACAGAAACATCTACTGAAGACTGATAAAGTACCAGATGTTAACACTTAGCTACAATTAATGTACAACAACTTAAAAAGACAGAGAAACTAAGAATTATGACATAAAATCATAAAACACTGCAAAGAAAATAGAATATTACTCAACCACATAGACATTCCTTAGAGGTACAATAAACAATGCATTTTGCCCACAGCAGCACATTATGAATACAACTGCTATTTTTTTGAACTCTGTCCTCCATTTTTAATGATTCCATTTTCACAATTAAGGAAAACTATATTGAAGAAATTATGAAATATTGTGGTATTTCTTCTGAAAGCCTGATATTTAAGCCAAAGGACTCAAATTGAGAAAGATTGTTTAACTTCCCAGAAATCTCTACATGAGATCAAAATACTTTAAAAATAGAGTTATTTAGGTTATAATCATTAAACCCCTTTCTCTTACATGAGAAATAAACACTGAATATTTTGGAATTTTGAAAATCATATCACTTTATGGATGCCTGTCTTAAGTTGATATTTTTATAAGAAGGCTGTCTGAACCCACAATAAATCCTTCTTTATTCTATAGGATGCCCCCCCAAAATTAAAACTGACCCTATGATAGCAGCTAAAGTCTAGTCATGACCATAACTTTTAAAACTAGATAATGAAGTATGTGTTATATTTTACTGACTTTGCAGAACACTGCACTCCTATTTATGCAGTCTAGCTTATTTCAGGATGGAAGTTTTGCTCCCTTTTATATATATATATTATTGTCATTTTGAACTGAAGTTATGGCTCCCTTGGAATATTTAATCTTTATGCCTTTGGAAAATTGGTCCTAAGCAGCTCTAACTATGTGTGATTTGATTAAGAAAGAAGTGGCAGTTCAATCAATAAATAGGAAGAGTGGTAGTTTTAAACTAAAAACTGGGCAAATTGATAAAAGCAATGAAACATCCACCCAAAATAATGGGACGAGAAAGTTTTTTTGCTATTTCTATTTTGCTATGAAGTCTTTTAAAGAAAGCTTTTCTTGAAGATTTTGAAGGTGCTTTGTGCTTAAACCCATTACAATTTTGACTCTGCCATTTTATGTTTTCAATTGCATCTTCTTCCATACTTTCTGATATAGGAAGAAACTGCTGTAATTCAAACATTGATTTGAAACTGTGATTCAGACATTTGCCCCAAGGTTTTCTAGTACCAAATGCTAGTGCTGGAGGCATTTGTTGAACTTTTTCACCTTGAAATGCCCAATTTCTTATATACTGCAAAGACTGCTGTTTTCAGACAAGCCAAGGTGGGGGATCTGACAAGTTTGTTATTCCAGATCTGGCAAATGCAAACTTCTTTGAACAACCTCACTACTCCACTTACTAGTTATTTATTTTCATCCTAAAATTACCATTCATTTTATTTCTTCTCAAAATAAGTTATATGCTAAATGCTTTCTAACATATTCAGTATATAAAACGTATATAAATCTGAATATTGATGGACGTAAACAGAGGAATGAAGAAAGAAATAAAATCTACATATTTGGAGTTATTGAAGTCCATAAATACAAAATATGTAATTTTATCAGTTTGGTTTAAAATATCTATAACATACTTTCTCTTTTAAACATTGCTCTTAAAGATAATTTTAATATAGGCTCCTTTAATGCAAAAGTAAAAAAAGAAAGAACCTATCTCTAAAATTAGCTTATGTTTGTTTATTTGTTTATTATGCATTAGCAATACAGCATTCTCTGCTGAAAAAAATTGAAAAAGTTACAGACAAATAGTCAATGTGTGTAATAAAACACACATTGGACTAGAGTCAGGGTAGAAAGGTAAATGATCATTTAACCCTTTAAATATATCTTTGTCAAGTTTATGGTAAATAAACTAGGTGCCTGAATTTGTTTTATTTCCTATTTTCAAATAATTCTTTTGTTAAAAATGTCAGGGAATGTAATCTGATTTCAGAGAATGAATTTGCCCATATCCCAAGCAACTGTCCAACATTGACATGATTAATGAAAAAGGTAGCATCTAATAAAAGATTCTTTTAGCATCTTGATTCCATGTTTTATTGGACCAGTTCTTGCTTCAGCATCCAGAAATTCTTCATTTTCTGGAAGACATATATGGGTCTTTTTCCCCATGTCTTTCATAGAAAAGAAAAGATTTTGTCTTAGATTTGTGAGTTTGGGAGAGATAGAAATGTTAGTTTTACCTAAAGGAAATGGCCAAGAGCCGTTTGTCTTTTACTGAATTAAAATAATAATAATAATAATAATAATAATAATAATAATAATAAAGCTTTTTACATTTTCCTGGCAAAGCTCTTCTAGAGATTTCTTGTAAGAAATATATTGCAACCATCATCTGAAAATTAAGATGATCTCCTATTTCATTCACCTCCACTTTCCCTCCTCTCCCTCTCCCAATGAGAATGAGTAGCCCCTTTCTCTTCAGGGACTATTTCACATTAGTTTCATGCATTTGGGCTGCTAGATGAATTAATTTGACATCTAGAGAAACTGTTGTAATAAAGGATCCAAATGCTGTTCATAATTGGTACAGGTGAACAGTTTTGTCATCAAATCCTAAAGCAACTGAAACTTCACAGAACTTTTAGTTCCATGTAAAGCAGATAACAGTAATACAAACACAATAAAAGTTAAATATTTGTCAACATGGTTAGATACATTTCCAGAAATTATTGCAGCAACTTCATTGAATTACTTTGAGAAAAATCACTTATGGTTGTGGTTACCAACCAGGATATTTATACTGGTTTTGAATATTTTCAAGATCTTTCCTAGAACAGGCCAATAACTATTTTTGAGAGTAGAAACATACTTTATTCACCCTTCATTTGTGTAATTTTGATACGTTTTCCTGTTTGAAAGTAGTTTTTTCTTCCTATGTTGTCTCAAGAACTCTTGTCCATTTGGGATGGAGCATTTTACTTACTGTAGGCTAATTTCAGAAGTCATTTGGCATATTCAGAGAAGGAACAACATGAGCTTAACTGAACATTAGTTGTCAATATTCTTAGAAGTCTAACTTCTAAGACTTCTTTATATTCAGTATTAAAAGAGCACACTAGCTAAGAGTATTTGCCTTGATGGAAGAGGTTACTGAACCCTAGCAAAACTTTTAAAATTACTACTTCCTGTATTGATTTTGTTTTCCCTGAAGGAAAAGTACAAAGTTGCAATGTCCTATCATTTTCTATTAATTGAAGTAAAGGGACATCATATGAAACTCCTTTAAGAAATTATTATACCTGACATTCACAAGACTGACAGCAACATCCCAAAGAAAGAATTAACATCCTTTATCTAAAGCAACATAGTTAATCTTACGAGGAGTTAGCAACAGTGGTGGGTTGCTCCCGGTTTGGTCCGGTTCACTAGAATAGGTAGCGGTGACGCTGTGACGTCACCGAACCGGTTCTAAGCGTCCCGGATCTCCCCCCTCTGGGCACCCGTACTTACCGGGGCCTGCGTGGAGCACGGTCACGCACATGCACATAAAGCTTTTTTTGGGGGGGTTTTCCTAAAAAAAAAAGCGCGCATGTGTGGGAGTGCCCATTCGAGAGAGTGAGAGGGGCGAGGCACAGGGGTGGTGGGTGCGGGGCTGGGTGGAGGATTGTGGCCAATGGGGGTTGCCGCGGTGCTTTCCTGGCGCGCTGGGCAAGGCATCGGGAGCAGCTCAGGAGTAGACTGTGTCGAGGACTGGAGGAGGCAGCCGAGTGCCCGACCAGGAGCCAGGA
>JANHFM010002775.1:23783-34528 GCA_032468115.1 Grayia smithii | reverse complement strand
GTATGCACCAAGACAAATTCCATGTGTGTCCAATCACACTTGGCCAATAAAGAATTCTATTCTATTCTATTCTAATTCCCAGCATCTCTGGACTTGACTGAAGCTGTTATCCCAAAGTTAATTGGAATAAGCTGGCATCCAGTTTGAAGTAATCAGAAAGGAACTACGCCTCTGGTAATATATTTACCTCTGTAATATATTCAAATATACACATTATATAAGCTATCTTTTATTTTAAATATATAAACACATTTAAACTGTCACTAATGGAAAGGATGCCAGCCTGAAAAGAGAGAAACTATAATATGCATTGGAGGCAAATTGTCTTTTTATGTTTAAAGCTTAGATCCACTTCCGGTCCATTATCAATTTTATTAACTATTCTCCCATTGTATCCTAACAATATTTAGCACATTTCTATTCCTAGCATGCAAGATTGTGAGTAAAAGAATACTTACATGAAATACCTCAAGCTGACCCAAAATATGACTATTCTTAACCAGAGCAGTACCATGTGAAATATACTAAATATGACAGAGATCACGCAGTCTAGTTTTGAATACAGCAATTTGCCTCCTTTCAAAAATATATTTTCCAAATTATTTGAGATTAGGAAATATCTTCTTGACTCCAGTTAAGATACCATGAACAGATACTATTTTTTTCAAGTTTGAGGGTGTTTTTTTAAAAAAGCTTTTCTTTCCCATCTCAGAGGAAAAACAGTAAGAGAAAATGTACAAAAATACATTTCAATAGCCCATAAGGGTTGTTACAGGAAACAGGTGCTCAAGTGTGGTAGATTTTGGTCCAAATAAATGAGGAAGAGAATATGGGGTCAGACAGAAGGGTGAAACCAAACGTTCAGTTCTTCACATAAACTGATTTTCTTTCCCCTCTCCAAACTATCATTATGATAGAACCAAACATGTTAACTTTTACAAATTTTGTTACTCCCACATGGTTATATCTTTTCATAAACTTGGCTACAGGAAAGAGTATATTTTGCCAGACATGTGATATCCACAGATTATCTTTCAGCCAGGTGGTTTGTCAACAAACTGAACACTTTCTCTTTTTCCTTTTTAATACTAAACAAGACCTGCTAGTTGTCTAGTTTTTATACATTAGAGGCATAAATGTGCAGTTTAAGCAAGATACTTTGTCCCTCATTACATTTTCATGAAGTCACATAATTATCTATACATTTAGACTTTTCTATTATATTTCAATACGAGTATTTTATAGGTGTTTCACCTGTAAAATGGGTACTTTTTTAAAAAAAAGTGAAAAAAGTAATGGAAGCAGTGAAAAAGAATTATTCATATTACTACATTGGAATAAATTAGAACCTTATCTCCTCCCTTTCAAATATAAAATCCATTTACAGAAAATGTTCTTTCACTGAACATTTTATCAATGTTTATTCATTGAAACATTAAAGTCGTATTGCAGACTTGATAAATCTAAACCTCCATTCTACCATTCTATGATTGTCATTTTTTAGAAGTTTTTAAATTTAAAGTTTTAAATATGTGAACATTGCAAAATAATTGTTTGCCACAAGTGAAACTAAATAATAGACAAACATTTAGGAAAATAAGAATATTCATTTTAATTACAGTAGAGTAGTTCTATCAAACAAAGATAAAAACTATCACAACTTAACCATTTTTGTTCTTTTGCAAAATAGAGCATTTCTTTGACTACTGCCATCCTTTATAATAATAATTGATACATATTCAATAGGAAGTTTTGACAATTTTTAAAGTTGGTTTTTTGCAACTCTTTGGGATTATATTATGTAGATTAGCATGCAAACAATTTATCAATACTGGCTTCTTATGCTAATTATTCAAGTTGTAAAGGAATTACATGAATATATCTCCTTCAAACAGATTTAGTACATGATATAATTTTTACATTAAAATGCTGCAAGATCCAAATCAGACGTCTTCCAGATGTGCTGGTTTGGATTATAATCCCAAAAATTGATGACATGAGCTATAGAAGACCATGTTATTTGAAAATATGAAAACAAGTTATGAAGGTTCTAAAATATTTTTTTCCCCATTTAGGTTCCGAACCTTCTGATATATTACTAAAGCAAACCAGTTCTCTTGAAAATATAGTTTTTAAAAGAACTTTTAAAAAGATTACTTAGTGAAAATAGACTATCATAGTAATTTACAACTAAAAATAAAGTTGTTGTACTCCAAGTATTAAGAGGTAAAAATACAGATACAGGAGGGAAAAAACTATGAACTTGCAATATTTTTATAGAGTCCTCATTCTCAGTGAAGTTCTGTTCAAGGAATGTAAGATATTCTTCTAATTTCAGACTTAATTATTCAAGAAAAAAATATATTTTAAAATCCTTTTAAATACCTGGAATGGAACATCCTATTTAGGCATAGTTTAAGGAAGTTCTTGGTATCATTGTCTTCTTTACCAGACTTTGAATGAAAACAGAATTTATCATTCCTCCAAATTGGTAAGCTTCTGAGGAGCATCTTGTAGCACAATTATTCCTTAGTATTCTTATAACCACAAAACTACACATCACTCCTTACATGTTTTACTTTGAAAATATTGTATGCATGATTGTTTTACAATGCTTCCAAAGAAGATTTCCCCCCAACACCTCTAATTTCACAATTAAATTTATTCCTTAATATTGATAATCCTTGTTTAGTGACCACAATTGGGACCAACAATTTGATATTTACATGAAGCAGCCACTAAATAAAACCCTAACTAATGATCTTCGGCTTTCCCTTGCTTTACAGACATGCAAAGGTCATAAGTGAGAGGACTGGTTGCAAAGTTACTTTTTCATCATAACTGCAAATGGTTACTAAACAAATAGTTGTTAATTAAAGATTACCTGCAGTGTAAAAATTATCAAATGCTAAATGTCTTCATACATCCCAATTAATACTATACTGTATCATTATCATTTTCAATATTTAACAATATTGTTTTATTCTTCTCATGCTCCTTCAAATTAATCTACAAGTAATCCTTGCTTAATAACAGTAACTGGCACTGGAATTTATGTTGCTAATTGATATATAATATCACTTGACCTTGCTAGTTAGTGACAACAGTTTTGGTAGTCCTGGTTACTAGATTGAGATCTGAGCAGATAATTAAGCAAGGACATCATGTAATTGTGATTTCTGACTTCTCGCTGGAAAAGGTGTCACAAATTGTGATGTAATGTGGGAGTGCTGCAATGGTCAGAACTTCAAGGACAGATCATAAGCACTACTCAGTGGCATCACAAGTTAGAATTGCTAAATGAGTGATTATTAAATGAGGACCAGCTGTATAGTAATAATTTGAAAAATCAATATTTCATAATATAATTCTTATGGTAGAGCTGTTTGAACGTAATTTGTATAAATTTATATTTAGGGATCATAAAACATTTCTTGTGATTTGTGAGAACTAAGTTAAAAGTCAAAAGAGTATTTGTACAATTATACCAATACACTAAGTAGGTAATAGGCAAATAGAGATTAGATTAGATAATTAATTTCAGCTAACACTAAGCTAATATTGTTCTTTCAGTTTTTGAAGTGCTATAATAAATACTGGTGAAATGATTAAAAGACAGTATTTGGGTGTTTCTGAAAAAAAATCCAGATTGTATTCCATTTCCCACTACATGACAGAAATACATGCATGAAATTTAAGTCCTAATAGTTTGCAACCATAAGTAGGTGTATATAATTGTTTACTAAAAAGCAGATTCAAGGTCAAACATAATTAACAGCTGACTGTATTACATAAAAATGTTTGTTTAATAAAGTTGTAATAGAACAGAATCCAGTTTTTTAAAATTATTTTCTATTGCATGTACTTTATAATGGGTAAAACTTATAAATATAACAATTAGAAAAGCTCTCATGAAATGGATTTGAAATCTTCTGTCCCAAACAGTATTAAGTTTAACTCTCCCTTATAGTTTAATATACAGATAGTTCTTGACTTATGACAATTGGGACCAGAAATTCCATTGCTAAGCAAAGCAGTTGTTAAGTGAATTGTGCCTAATTTTACAATCATTTTTGCCATGGTTGTTAAGTGACTCACAGCAGTTAGTAAGGAAATCACATGATCATTAAATGAATCTGGCTTCCCCACTGATTTTGCTTATTGGAGACCACCTGAGAAGGTCACAAATTGCAATCACATGACCCTACAACTGTTGTAAATAGATGATAGTTGCCAAATGTCTGAGGACCAGTCGTCACTTTTTTTCCATGTTGTAACTTCAAACACTCACTAAATCAATAATTGTAAGTCGAAAACTATCTGCATCTGTTTTCTATTATGATACAATTTTACTATATTTTTGCCTATAATTTAAATATTTTTCCTATAATAACATGAAAAAAAATAAAGACTTTTAAATAAAAAGCATTTAAAAGGGTTTTGGAATTAACATCAAATCAACATTGGTAGACATAACTCACTGTTGTAGTCTTAAAAAGCTTTACTGAAATATAGAATTAACATAAATAAAGGTTATCCAATCAAAAGGATTAATAGCTGTATTTCTTTCAACATCACTGCTCTTTAACCAAAAATACTGAAACACAAAAGTTTTCTTGTCCAAACAAATAAATTGAGGTGTAGAATGTATTTTTGTCTTCTATTTCTTCAAGTCTTTTATTTGATTGCAAATTGACAGCAGTATGTTCTTAACATTTTCCCATTTTTATTGTACAAACAGAATACTGAAGGCCATTGCAATACAGCATACTGCTACATAAGGGCTCTTCCGTTCACCTGGAAGAAGAAACAGTACTGAATTACTATCTCCTTTTATACAAGCAAGCCTCCCCCCACCCCCAATTTGAATGAAATAAAATACTACTAAGTCTGCAAGTGAATACAATAAAAGAATGGGCTGGTGGCATATTCAGGAGTAAATGTTGTAAAAGTTAATCCACAAATTCTCCTAAAACCCACATTTTCCACAACTAGTAAAAGGCATTCTATTGAACACACACACACAAACACACAGAATTCAAAGATTCTTTTGATAAATTAAGCAGCACACTGGTAATAATTAAAGTATTTTTCATTAATTAAATAAAGATCTAAATGCCTAATAAATAAAATGGTTTATATGCTTTTAAAATATTGGTGTAATAACTAAATATAATTATATTCTTTTCAACAGGTAATTTTTCCTCAGCCAGAAACAATTTATCATTTCTTCCTTTAAAGCAAGATTATCAAAATTAATATTAAGACATCATTACTTGACAGATATGTAATTAAACTGCAAATAGCTATATGAATTAACATATGCAATTTCACACCTGTTTAGGATTAATATTAAGCTAATCTACCTCACAGTATTAATATGTTGAAGTTTTCTGTTCTTAATTTTCTTGAAGAATGCATCCATTACCCATTAGGTTTGCGTGTCTGTTAACAATACTTTACAAATAGGGAACAACTTGTCTGAAAGGTGTGAACATTTAAAAGACTACTTAAATAAAAGTAGCAGAGTTGCATTTTGCATTAATGAAAATTTATATAAAGTTTTAAAATAATCAAAAGGGAAAAAATCCAGTCAAAATACTTAAAGACATCTGGATTTCTAAGAGAGACACTTATGTGTAACTTACAGGATCATACAATGGCAATTACTTCTAAAGGCCCAAATCAATAATATATGGTTTGTTGACAAGTAACAAGCACTTGTTTTGCAAAACAGCAAGTCCCCTAGGCTGCTTCAAACATTGGGAAACTGTTGTTTTTAGGACACTTTGTTTAACCTTTTCCTGCAATCTGATCTTCCCCATTTCTGCATAAGGCCAAAGGTAGAAAGACATAATCTTTTCCCTCATCCACGGAATAGAGAGATGTATGTGTGTGTGTGCCCACACATGCCTAAAGATTACTGCTGTACAAAACAAAAATGGTGAAAGAGTATAATGTTGAAACTTTCAATCATATTTAACTATGATTAACTATGATTTTAAGCAAAATCATCATCAAGCATTCTGTAAAAACTAGTCCAAGAATCAACTATGTTGTGCATTGTTTGATATTTGATGTTTTTAAAATAGAGCAGAAATCTTTCTTGTTAATACAGAAATTCAAGATCATGTATGGTTATTCTCTAAATCAAAGAAAATCAGCCTTAATGTCAGTGGGTCAAAGTAATTTTTTTTTGAAAATATAAGAATAATAATCTTAGCATACATTAAGGATGAAGTTATCTTGGCAAACCAAGCAACATCCATCCTTACTGTATTTGACCTCTCTGCAGTTTTCAATACCATCAATCATGGTATCTTTCTTAATCGGCTCAAGGATTTGGCAGTACTGGTTGTGCTGGTTCACACCCTTTCTCCATGTTTGGTTCCAGATGGTGGTTAACGGGGAGGGGAGATTCCATCCCTGGTCCCTATATAGGGTGCCATAGGATAAAATCATTTATCACAAAGTGTCATCAATATTCTAACTGATATTGTGGATATCTTGAGACAGACACTTTGGTACAGTGGTTAATGCATCAGGTTAGAAACTGGGAGAGTATGAATTCTAGTCCTGCCTTAGACACAAAGCCAGCTGGGTGCCTGGGCTAGTAACTTTCTCTCAACCTTACGAAGGAGGCACTTCTGAGAAACCTTGTTGAGAAAACTACAGACTTGTCCAGGAAGTCTCCAAGCACTGGACAGAATTAAATGGAAAGAAAAAAATGGATGTCTTATCCTAGTGTCTGGAGGCTCCTGCTTGAAGAACAGGTAGTAGTCATGATTAAGAGGGCTTTTTTATGGCTTTGTGTTTTTCATTAATTATACCTGTTTCTGGATCAGGAGGGGGGGGGGAGAGGCTCTGTTCACAATTACTCCTAACCTAGCCATCTCTCCCCCACATTGAATTACTGTAATATGCTCTATATGGGGCTGCCCTTGAGCAGTATCCAGAAACTTCAGCTAATGCAAAATGTAGCAGCATGGGCAGTTATGTCTGCTTCTGGACCAGCACATGTTATGCCTAGATCCAATTTGTGGTTTCTGACCTTTAAAGCCTTCCATGCTACGGGACCAGGTTATTTGAGGGACCACCTCTCCCCAATTACCTTTGCTCATCCCATCAGATCTAGCAAGAGAAGGATGCTGTGGGTTCTATCTCTCAGCGAACTACACTTGGCAGGCCCAAGGAGGGCAAGCATTCTCTGCTATGGTATCTATTTATGAAATATTCCCTCCTACGCACCCGAAGTGATATTAGCTCTATCCCTCCTTATTTTCTGGAAATATCTCAAGACCCGGCTTTGTCATCAGGCCTGGGGGATCTCAGGGGGCCAGGGAGACCTTCAGGTGACTCAGTGGCTGATTGAATCGTGTATGTGTGAGTGAGACTTTTTTTTAATCTGACTGTATCTGATATGTTTATTGTTTTAATTTTTTTTGCTGTATGCTGGCCAGAATAATTTCTTATGAGCTTGGTAGCCATATAAATTTGATAAATAAATAAATAGATTGTGGGAACTCATAGCAATTACTAGCAATTTGCATTTTTCACCAAATTTACACGTTTAAATAGTATACTGAATTGTATTGCTCGACAACAGTGTATGCATGCATGTATATGTATGAATGACTAGAAACTACTTACCAATTCTGGCACACTTCCAGAATATGCCCAATAATCTGAAAACATATTAATTGTAAGTAACAATTTTATATTTTCACTATGATTAGCTGCAAATTACAATATTACAGATACAATAGTAATGACTAATATCCCAATACTTATTTTTAAGGAAGTGTAAGTTTGCTAATATTTTTTCATGCTCATAAAATGCTTTTGAATTGCTACATATGCCATAATAAGTGACACAATGTACAATTTTAAGTACTGCCCTGTAAATCTTGAGTTTGCTCATTTAGCTCAAAAATGGATATTATAGCCTGTTGTTACAATAATGCCAAGTCATATGACACAGCAGAATAATCTAAGGCTCATTAAAGCATTATTTATTTATTTTATATATTTATTTGTTGCCTATTGCCATGGGATTATTTCAGGTGGCCTACAATAAAAAGGAAGAAAATGAAAGGAGTGTAAATAGAAGTAAAACAATACAACCATGAAATAAACAATGAAAAAGGAACACAACGAGAATACATCAATAAGATTACCAAGAAGATGGATGGGTAGAGAGCAGAGAGCAAGGGGTGGGGTGTGCCATCAATGCAACTGTAGTTGGTCTCCAGGCCAACTGTCAGAGCCAGATCTTTAGGCTCATGTGGAAAGATAGTATTTAGAGTAAGGACAGATCTTATCTTAGAGGGTAATATGTTCCAAGGGGCGGGTGCTGCAGCAGAGAAGGCTCTTATTCTGAATCCTGACCAATTGGATCTGAGGTAAGCGCCCTCTGCTGGCCTGAGGAGGATGGGCTTGTCCTTGTGGAATGAGGAGGTTCATCATTAATGGCCTTAAATACCATTAAGGGTTTTAAAAGTCATAATTAACCTGAACTGCACTTAGAAGTAAACTGGTAGCTAGTGAAGTTCTCAGAGCAGAGGTATAATATGGCCCATTCTAGGGGCCCCAAAGACTGCTCTCACTGCTGCATTTTGTACCACCTGAAGCTGCCAAATGGACTTCAAGGGTAGTCTGATGTACAATGCTTTGCAATAGTCCAGAAGAGAGATGACCAAGGCTTAAGTAACTAAGCACAGGGAGTAATGATCCAGGAAAAGTTGCAACTGGTGCACAAGTCACGAGTGTGCCAAAATTCTCTCGGTTTCATCTGCTCCCAGCTGTTTGAGCAGGAGATGTAAGTCGAGGAGAACCTCTAGGTTCCAAACTGGGTCTGCACAGGATAATGCAACCCCATCCACAACTAAGGAAGACAAACACTCAGATCCTGAGGCTTTATGTACCCAAAGCCACTCAGTCTTGCTAGGGTCTGTTGCCCGTCATCCAGATCCCTACAACTTCCAAGTATCACTCGGATTGAGATGTAGAATGGAGTATCATTGGTATATTGATGGTGTCTCAACCCATAGTGACAGATGATCTCACCAAATGGCTTCATGTAAATGTTAAACAAGAGACAGTAACATGTGGGATACCACAAGGAAATGGTCAGGGGCTGGCTCTCTATCAACAGCGATTGGGACCGACTTTGGAGAAAGAAGCTGAACCACTGCAAAACTGTGCCACCCAGCCCCAACTGATATAGTTAGCTCAAAAAGATACCATGGTCAATGGTATCAAAGAACAGCAAGAATGGTTGCAACTACATCATCCTGCTCCCATCAGAGATCGTCCATGAATGCAATAAAGCTTTTTCTGCCCCTTAGCCAGGCTTGAATCCTGACTGAAAGGGGTTCAGGAAATCTGTTTCAACCAGGATCCCCTGTAGCTGCCTTTTCCATGACCTTCCCAAAAAGAGAAGATGGGAGACTGGACAAAAGTTGTTCAGGCAGGTAGGGTCAAGTGTTGACTTTGTAAGGAAAAGACAAACCAAGGCCTCCTGGAAAGGTCCCAGGAATGTCACCTCATGCACCGAGGAATTTATCACTTAGATGTGGATTCCAGAGGTTTCCAAAAGCTGTAGCCAAATTTTTATTATTAATGCTTTAAAGAAAATTATTTAACAATTTCAGTATACTAAAATATATTTAAATTGTAAAGATAGACATCAAATTACATTTTTGGCTATTTTTTAGTTTGGCTTTTAAAGCCCAATGGCCTTCTTCATATCAGGTTGCTTGGAAATTCAATTTAGCTGCAATCATTCTTAAAGTCCTTCTGAGTTTCAAAGAAAAGGCATGGTGTCAAAAATATAGACTGAGCTCTAGGAAGCATGTGCTACTTTTATTGCCTATTCTAAAATGATATGTAATGAAGTTTTATTTAGAAAGAGGGTTTTTAAATTGGGCATTTTAGCTTAATTAGCATTTTACTGAATAAGTATTAAATTGTAAGTTATTTTATAAATGTATTATGTGATTTTACACTGTCAGTTTCAAATTAGGTTTCAGTTATTTACAGTCATAAAAAATGCTAAATAAAACCACAGAATTGTAAAATCTCCATAAAATAATAATAAAAAACCAATATAGAACATTGGGGGATGACATTAACTTTAAATTTCTTTTCTCTAATGGTCTAAATAGTTAAATATCATACTTCTTAGAAATACGGGCTCCATTTTAGGAAAATGAAAATGTTCTGTGATTTATACTGTAATTAAGCTTTTGAAGATTAACAATGATTTGTATCACTGAATCAATTTCAAAAGAAAATCAATATAGTAAAATTAAAAATAAGCAAGCTTACATGCATATCCTTTCCCCAAATTTCTAGAAATGCACATACCCTGTTTTATTGTTATCCAGTAATCTGGGAGCCAAAGATCTTAAGTATGCACATGTACATATAAGCAGTAAGATTACTGTCAGAAGACTCTGAAAATTGAAGATCGCAGACTGAAAGAAAAGGTAACATATTAGTTACTCACCAGTTTTTAAAAGTTCTCTTTACTATATTCACTTACTTCTTTCCAAAAATAATTACAAAAAAAAGAAATTTAACAGCCTATTACTATTTACATTATAATTCTAATATATCCTATCTAAAGCAAGGAACAATGAAATACTAGATAATTTATTTATTTATTTTTTATTTTATTCTAATTTCTATGCCGCCCTTCTCCCGAAGGACTCAGGGCGGCTTACAATAAAACATAGAGAATA
>JANHFM010002774.1:146204-156291 GCA_032468115.1 Grayia smithii | reverse complement strand
GCCCTCCTCTCCCACCGCTCCTGCCTCTCCCAACCACCACTGAGATGGGTAAACCCTCTGGCCACCTAACCTCCCTCCTTTCTTCCTTTAATTTCACTGGCCAGCTATGACCAATTCTTTTTTCTTGGAAATTTCCTTTATTTCATTCACTACCATGTTTCCCCCAAAATAAGACCCTGTCTTATATTTTTTTTTAACCCTGAAATAAGCGCTTGGCCTTATTGTGATTGGGCTTATTATCAGGGGATGTCTTATTTTGGGGAAAACAGGGTAATATCCTCATCATGAATATGTGAATATGTTTATCACACATTAACTCTATTGTGCCTTCAGTTTTCCAATGTTAATTTCTGTTCAATTAACCAACCACATCAACACTTGACTTGAGGGAAAGGGTTATCTCAACTATTGCTCTCTTCCTATTCTACAGTCAGCATAACATGGCTATGTAAAAATGTCTCAGCTTGAAACATCAGCATAAGTGAAGCCTCTTCCCTAATTTACAGAAGCAATTTTATAAAAGCAAGGAGGGTTTTTTGGGGGGGGGGAGGGAGGGTGTTGGTTTGGATTTATGACAAGATTTATTCAGGGACACCAAAAATTAAATGTAACTTTGACTAAGAAGGAAAACTATTTAGTTTTCCAGTCCATAGGAGAACAACTTCTCTTCCAGTAAGGACAATGCCAAAGAAAGGGGAGAAATTATAAACAGCCTGAAGACAGACATAAACAAAATCATCCAACAAGGGTTCCATCTGCAGCCTGTCTCAAAGTCTCGGAGACTATTTAGGTCTACAATAGCTTCTGGGTTTCTGAAGTCAGGACCTGCAATAATTTTTTAAAAAGGCACTCTTTCTGGGCCCTGTTGAGGTAATAATTACTTCATTATTTGGGATTTGTATGATCTCTATTCTGCCAGATCACACCAGATGGACAGTAACAGCCAGAAACCGGTGTTATGCCAAAAAGGGTTTTATAGATGATAACCAGAACCTTGACTTGCTGAGCTTATCCATAACTACTGCATTTCCCGGAACAGTGGGGTCACATGGAAATTTGGCACTGCCCATGTCATTTTCTGGACTAGCTATAGCTTCTGAATAGTCTTGAGAGCAGTCCCATGTAGAGTACATTACAGACATCCATTTGTGATATTACTAAGGTATGAATGACTATTTGATGCCATGCTGTGTTGGGCCTAGTTTCAAGAATAATATTTCATATTATTGTTCTGTTTTGGAAGAATTATACTTTCTAGAACGGCTGCTTTTTAAAATATATTTGTGATGGGAGCATCAACTGATTTACAGGATGTTCCAAACAAAGTTCTTGCAAAAATGTTAAGTTTGAACCCCAACTCTCATAAGCATTATATATTTAAATTTTTCCTTTATTATAACACATGCTGGTCCCAGATGACCACTGTAATTTGCTTCTTTACTGGTCCTTAGGTGTACAACTTATTTAATATGTAGAAATTGAGGTTATTAATATTTTAATTTAATTATTTTTTAGATTACCCTTTGCCCAAGTTTCTGTGATGAAGACCAGCTTTTATACGAATGTCCTTTGTACAAGACACCTCAAAGAACAGGAATGCTGTCTTCTATGGGTGCATCTTCAAATTTTGTAACTGAAGTTAATCTGCCAAGTCTGGTAACTCCTAGCCACTGGATAATGAGAGGAGTTGCACTGTTATGTCAACTGGATGTTTAAGAAACATAAAATATTATTGTCCCTTATTTGAAATGAATATTTCACTGTTTCAGTCTAGGATCAGATATAACCTAGTTTTGTTTAATGTTTTAGATTAATTAATAAACTTGTTTCCCATGCAATATGTGCAAACTCGATTTATATTATGGTTTTTTTGCCTTTTTTCCTTTATTTAATCATAAATTAATTAAAAGGAGCATATGCAGTGATCAAAGATGGCACATGGTAAATTGGCATTTTGTCTAAAAATTTTTATTTCTAAGAATGTTCTCCATCCCAAATGGGTTCAATAATCCTTCTTTAAAAATAGAAATGATTGATGGCTGCAGCCCAGTGGATTTGGATAGTACCTGGAATAATGTAAAATTTAAGCAAGATTGACAGATAACTGGTACATTTGTGCTTCCGAATTAATTTCCTATGCCTACTATTTTAATAAATAAATTGGGCATGCTGCTAGGAGTAATTTTATAACAGGATTTGTATGTTCTCAAAATTTCATACATTCCTGCTAATCAAAAAAAAATAGGATTGCTACCTAAGTACATATAACTTTATACCTGTTCAGATTAATGAGCCAGCAGTGTGCTGCAGCTGCCAAAAAAGCCAACACAATTCTAGACTGCATAAAAAGGGATAGAATCAAGATCACGTGAAGTGTTAATACCACTTTGTAAGGCCACACCTGGGATACTGCATGAAGTTTTGGTCACCACGATGTAAAAAAAGATGGAGATTCTAGAAAAAGTGCAGCGAAGAGCACCAAAGATGAATAGCGGACTGGAGGCTAAAACATATAAAGAACAGTTGCTGGAACTAAATATGTCTAGTCTTATGAAAAGAAGAACTAGGGGCTGGCATGATAGCAGTGTTCCAATATCTCAAGGGTTGCCACAAAGAATAGGAAGTCAAGCTATTCTCCAAAACATCTGAAGGCAAGACAAGAAGAAATGGGTGGAAACTAATCAAGGAGAGAAGCAACTTAGAACTAAGGAGAAACTTCCTGACAGAACAATTAATTAATTGTTTGGCTCCAGAAGTTGTAAATGCTCCAACACTGGAAGTTTTAAAGAAGCGACTGGATAACCATTTGTCTGAAATGGTATAGGGTTTCCTGCCTGAGCAGGGGGATGGACTAGAAGACCTCCAAATTCACTTCCAACTCTGTTAGATTTTAAGTTTTAAATTCTAATCCTGTTTCAACCTAATCAGCCTTCACTGGCATTTTTAAAATGTCTGGCTTCAGTTTCCAAAGTTCTCAGCAGAGTTCATGCTGGCCATTGATTCTGAATAGTTTTAAGTCTCTGGGATTTAATTTTGCTTTAGTTAATGTTATAATTTGTAAATCAGTTTCACCAGTTCCTTGATTGATTATATGCAATCAAGCCAGTACTTTCTTAGCAAAAACATAAGATTTTATTCGTGTCAATTATGTCCCTAATCTTTCAGGTTTCCCAACAAAGCATTATCACCACTGTAACTGAATCCATCTACCTTGCTCTTTTTAACTTCCACCTTTCACAGCATTAAAACCTTCTCAAGAGTTAGATCTTCACATAATGTAATCCAGGGTAGGCTAATTTGAGCCTGGCCACTTGTATTTGAGGGAGAACTGTGGGTTGATTTGATATCCATTGGTTTCAGTGGTGGGTTGCTCCCGGTTTGGTCTGGTTCGTGTGATCCGGTAACGGTGACAGTATGACGTCACCGAACCGGTTCTCTGCGGCCGGGAGCTGGGCCCACCCGCACTTACGGTTTTCTCTGTTTTTTTGCTCTGCACATGCGCAGAACGCTTGTTTCTATTTTTTTCAAAATTAGTGCACATGCGCGGAGCATGTGTTTGGTGCGTGAAGCAAGCATGCGCCGATCACGCGCAAAGAGTGTATATGAAGAGAATCGGTAGTAGAGGTAAGTAGAACCCATCCCTGATTGGTTTATTCTGTGCTGTCCATTGTATTCTCAGGAGTCTTCTCCAGCACCAAGAGAAAAATGTCATTGCTCTTTCAAGTGATTCTAAGTAATTATCCCTTAAGTTATGTACCCACACCAGATGATTTTTCTCTTAATTCTGTGCTCTTGCAGTAACAAGATAATTGTATTGGTCCCAGGTGAGATATTGAGAAAAGCAAAACAGTAATTCCCATTCTAATGTCCTGGTCTGGCATGACTTCTTTTTGATAACTCATTATGGTTCCTGCCAAGCAGAAAATTTTCTAAATGCTCACAAAAAGGAATCTAAAATGTCCTCCTGTCTAGATTTCCCTGGCATTATAGATATCATCCATGACTTTGTGAATACTAGATATCTGCCACTTGCCATTATTTATTACCATCCTAACAAATTTCTATAAGTTTTTCTTTTTTTTTCCTATTTTTTTCCTTTCTCTGTTGCTGTTTGCAAAAAGCCTTTTTCACACCTTTTAGCTTCTCTCGTAAAGTTATCTTTGTGCCATTGAAGAAGGAATGCAGTATTACAACTTCAGGAATGTTAAGGTTATACAATGAACCCTTTTGACACTGAGCAGTCAGCCAATACTTTTTATCACATTCAATTCTCACAATGGAGATCTTCTGAGATGGGAGAATTAACACTGTAGGGATGGCAGCAATCTGGTTTGCAATACTGGGGATTGGCTTAAACAGTTATTGTTGAACGCAAGGCTATGCATGCAACCTTATATTGCTCAAACTAACTTTGACACAACTGAGATTTGCCATTAATGAAGAATTATGGCGCCCTCATCCCATCTTTGAGATTTTCCAGTTTTTTATTTCAGATTTCAAAGCCAAATTCTGCGAAACTGACAAATTCCTATTGAATACACAGACTGCACTTCCAAGATATGATACCCATCTTCCTGCTTATTGAAATTATTAAATTTTCTAGGAAAGAATACAACAATTTTAGCAGGCAAGCTTTTCTCCCTTATTAAGCAGTTTTATTACTTAAAATTGTATTTTGAAATAGCTGAATATTTTCAAATATTTTCAAATTGTAGTTTGGTCCATAGTTCATTTTCTTAGAGAAATTCTGAATGGGAAAAAGGAAACATAATTTTATTATAGAAATCATGCCATTTTCTCTTAGAACTGACTGATTTGCTGCTTACAAAGTTATCTCTGCACAGTGTGATAAGTTAAATCTGAATAACTTAGCTATCTTTACAATGTATGGCTACAAGATAAATTCTAAATGCAGAGATTTTGAACCAGTGTGTTTCCTATTCCAGCTCTCCAGAAACCTGTAAGTTCTTTTTGCTGAAATTTTAAAGTTTGTAAAATAATAGTCTTCCTCACCTATTCCTTAACCGAGGAAAGTGTGGCCACTGAATTCTATACCCTTAAAAATGAGAGACAAAAAATGAAGAGGAGAAGGTGTTGGCTAAGTAGTTATTTCCTCTCCAAATGACTTACATCTCCCTTAAAAACTATCTTCCTAATATTCCATCCTGATGCAACTCTTGAGAATTGCTAGCTATCCTATCTCAAAAGAATGTCACTCCACAAGGCATATATCAAAGTGTAGGCTTTAAGTGGCATCCTGTGAGGCACATTGCATACTCACATCCTGTGAGTATGCAAGGGGAGGGCAAAAAATTAAGTGAAAGCAGTTATTTTTATTCACTTTAACTTGGCTAGTATTATCATAACCATACACTGGGTCATTAGAGAAATTTCACAAGGAAGACATACCCCCTCCTCTATTCTTGCAGACTACACTTTTCCAACTCTTAAAAATGTAGAAATAGTCAGTTGGCTAAAAAAAAAAATCCAGGCTAATTCATCCCCTTGTGGATACTTCTAAACTGGGTACAAGTTTAGAAACTTTGCCAATGCAGTTGACAATCTAATCTGCTAAACAAAACAATGCCTTTTCTTCACTAAAGGTAACTGGAGATTATATGGCAAGTCTAACTAAGATTGTAGATATCTATTTTTGTCCACTTCTTAAGATAAAGCAGGAAAGAGAACAGGAAATGTATTCTTAATTGATTTCAGTGAAGAGTATGAAAGGAGAAGAATATTACTACCAAGCCAGCATGAATATAACCAGTTTTGGCCATAATTTAGTTTCTGTTGAAATTTAAGATTATGCAAGTTATTTTTTGATAAAAAAAGAACAGCAAACATCCATTTAACTAATAAATAAATGTTAGAAGCCTGTCAAGAAAGCAATGCAATGTTTGGACTAATTTTTAATTATGAAAGTTATTTTTCATGAAATGAAATCTAAAAGTACATTTTAGATGTAAAAAGAAAAACAATAATCATGACAAATTGCCATTTATTTTAATTGGAACTATGCTCCTGGGGCATAGTTTAAATTATCTTAAAAAATCCTTTCTTCAGAAAGTTTGTGTAGAATACCTGAAAATCATGGAATGTCTATACTACCTATTGCTTATAGATATCAGCCCTGTTAAAAGTGTTCAGGGCCACAGCCTCCATCAAATCTAGTCAGTCTGGCCAACAGAAATATGTAAAATGTAGTTCCAAAGTTCCAGAGAATGTTTGGGGGTGGGAGCATAATCATCACAGAATCAAAAATACCATTATCATGTGTGGAATAGTTACTGCCTCCAAACCCAAATTTAATTACTACAATCTAATTTAAAAATGGTTCTGTTCAAAATTAAAACAGCCCTTATAAATATATAAGGAATAAAATTACCAAATGCTATTTAAATGTGCTAAGTTCCTTCTATTTCAAAACTGGGCAACTTATTAGGTTAAATAGACTGAATGCACATTATTCATAAAGGCACACAATGCCCAGCAAAAGCTAGTAGATACATAAAATATAGTAGACGGAAGAGGAAGAAAAGAGGTTCTGCAATATTGTGTAATATTTCACTGTAATTATTGCTGCACAATATTTTGAAAGTAGTATAAGCTGTATTCAAATTAAAAGCAAAAGTTATAAAGAATATGCTACATATTCATATATACAAACTATGGGTGCTTTACACAGATATTAAATGGCTACTTTTTCTGCCTGCTATAAAATTATGAAATCCACGGTTTGAAAAAATTATTTCAATACCTCTGCCTTCAAACTTTATATATTAAAATAGCAATTGTTTTGTCAATTACAGCCATTTCAATAAAAACTTTAACAGTAAAACTACTATGTTAAAGCTATGAATTTCTTATATTCCATAGCTATAGTTAAAAGATATGAATACAAAAATATAAAAAATGCATTAGTGCATATATACCATAGTTGATTTTAATTTCCATTTCTTATTAAAAAGCTAATTTAAAAAGCAATTTGAAGTATTGGCATCTTTTCCCTATGTAACAATATCAAAAGGCAAAATAACCTACTTTGAGGTAGTAATGCCAAGTTGTAAAAGTTGAATAGTTTCCTTTTTTCATAATGCATCACCATATTTAAATGAAGTCATTAGCTCTTAAAATGTTTCACAGTAATACAATATTTTACATTTTTTTCAAAAATATGCAAATGGCTATAATTTTAAAAAAGCCAAACTTTGAAAAACAATTCCATTTTACAGCCAAATATTGTAAAACAAACTCAAAGGAAAGCTGCAGTGTAAAGCAATGGTTCACAGGGGGGAAAAATACTTTTTTCCAGTTTGTACAATATTTCACATTTTGCACTACTTTCTATTATCACTAAATAAAGCTCTAATGTTTTTTACCACTAATATTTTCAAACCTGAGACATTCCATGAGAGTGGTATAGGACATTTTTATATATCCCCTTACAACTGCACTCTGTACAACACTCAACTACAGACTTCAACATGTATGTTAGAATCTTGTCTAGAACTTAAATGGAGTTTGTTTTTATCAGGCAGAAGAGTCATATAACTCTGCTCTAACCTTCATCTGCCCAAATCCCCAAGGCAAGGGAATCATGTCTGAGTAAGTACAAATATAATTTAGGAAGCACGAACATAGTAAAAGTTGCTTTCCACTGGATCTTAGTACACTGCTAATCTGAATGGCTAAAAATACAAAATAAAATTATAAAGAAAATATTGGCAATTAAACCCTAAATTTGGTTTTGGTTTTCTTTCTTACAGGACAGAAAATTAACATTACTCACCAGATAACCAGTTTATAAAGCATACAAATTACTTAATACTTTTCATGCACTATACAACTATTGTTTCTTAATTAAAAAAATATGTCACTTAAAATGGCAAGTGATAAAAAAGTTATAAGGCTGCATCAATTAGATGGCTGGTAAAAAAATCTGGAAATGCACTATCAAAATGTATTTTTAAGAACATCCAGTACAATTATTATAAATTCCAAGTGCAAAGGTAGGAGGTATGATGTCTACACCAAAGGTTTCATTGCCGAAACTCTGTATCTTGCATCAGGAGTTGCTCAATAGATGTATGGAAATATGCGGTATGGTACACGTTGGCAGTATTTTTCCCATGCCAAACCGTATTTTTTCTTACATTGGTGTTCATCACGGGCTTCTCGGTGAATAAGCAAAGCAGTAAAATATATGACATAGAAGTATGGTAAAATATGATTGAATCCTATAAAAAAATATAAAATATCATTACTTTTTCTTCATCCCATCAGTCATAATATAATGTAATGTGAATATTAAAATATTTTAACTGTAATTTTAATTAAAACTAGTTAAATAATTAGGACATATAAAATATTAATATAGGTGTTATTAATTTTTTAATTATTGAAATTTTGAATCATTACAAATATATTCAAAAATGCATAATGATTTTTCTCTTGGTATTATGTTTAATAAAAATATAGCCAAGGAATATTGCCATGAAAGACTATCACATCATTGTCTATTGTATATCTCTTTATTTTTCAATTATATTCTTTTTCTGTGAAAATTCTCTTATTTTCAAGCATTTTATTACATACTAGCTGAATACTCATGCTCTGCTATGAAACTATATGATTGGGCTTGATAAATCGACACATACTGCTTGAAAATTAATGAGTAGTTATGATCGGCCTCTCCTCTCTCCCTTTCTCTCTCTCAGCCTTGCCCCACAGAATCCTCTGCTATCTTATCTCCTTCTCTCCCTCAGGCTTGCCCCACAGAATCCTCCCCTATCCTATCCCCTTCTTTCCCTCAGCCCTGCCCCACAGAAATGTCTATCATATCCCCTTCTCTCCCTCAGGCTTGCCCCACAGAAGCCTGTCCTATGCTATCCCATTCTCTCCAGTTATTTTCAAGTTGGGAGGGGGAGTAGAACGTCTAACTAATTAGCATCAGAGTGTGTTATAATAATATAGGAAATACTAACGATCTGATGGTCATTTTGAAAAATCCTTTCTTAGGTGAGCACCTAGAAGCCAAGAGGAACATATGTGGAAAATTTCAAGTTTGTAGGCTTTACGGTTCTGGAGATTTCATGATTAATGCGTGAGTATTTTTTACTTTTATATATATAGATAATATACAATATAATCAGAATAAAATAAATCTTAAAGGGACCTTGGAGGTCTTCTCATCCAACCTCCTGCTCGAGCCATTTCAGACAAATGATTGTCCAATCTCTTTTTAAAAACCTCCAGTGTTGGAACAGTCACAACTTCTGGAGGCAAGTTGTTTCACTCGTTAACTGTCCTCACTGTTAGAAAGTATCTCCTTAATTCAGGTTGCTTCTCTCCTTGATTACTTTCCATCCTCTGGGGCTTTGGAAGATAAGTTGACCCCCTCCTCTTTGTGGCAGCCTCTCAAATACTGGAATACTGCTATCATGTCCCAAACAAAATTCTGCAACTGTTCTTCATATGTTTTAGTCTCCAGGTCTTTAATCATCTTAGTTGCTCTTCTTTGCACTTTTTCCACAGTCTCAATATCTTTTTTGTAATGTGACCAAAACTGGATACAGTATTCCAGGTGTGACCTTACTAAGGTTTTATAAAGCGGTACTAATACTTCACTTGATTTTGATTCTGTGCCTCTGTTTATACAACCAAGCATTGTATTAACTTTTTTGGCTCATGTTTAAATGATCGTCTACTAGGACTCCAAGGTCCCTCTCACAGTTACTGTTTTTGAGTCAGGTTTTGTCTAATCTGTACTTGTACTTTTGGTTTTTCCTGCCCAGGTATAAAACCTTGTTTTTCTACACATTAAATTTTAGGTTGTTGGATAGGGCACATTATTCAAGTCTGTCAAGATCTTTTTGGATCCTGAGCTTGTCTTCTGGGGTGTTGGTTATTCCTACCAGCTTAGTGTCATCTGCAAATTTGATGAATTCCTCTTCTATTCCTTCATCTAAATCAGTGGCTCTCAACCTTCCTAAATGCCGCAACCCTTAAATACAGTTCCTCATGTTGTGGTGACCCCCAACCATAAAATTATTTTTGTTGCTACTTCATAACTGTAATTTTGCTA
>JANHFM010002774.1:120504-132489 GCA_032468115.1 Grayia smithii | reverse complement strand
CGTATAAGACGACCCCCCCACTTATCTGAAGATTTTAATGGGTTAAAAAGTCGTCTTATATGCCGGAATTTACGGTATATCATCTTCCAATACAGATGAAGGTTGGTTCTTAAAATACAAATTTTTCTTTTTGCCATTGATATGTTTGTTATGCCTAGTAGATATACTTCCTCATTACAATTACTAATGAATGAAATTTGGTCATTTAATTTTTATTCTGGATAAAAGATTATTTGGGGTAAATCTAATTTTATTTCCTTTAGCGTCAAATATCGCGCCAGAATAATGGTACATACATAGGATTTGTGAGTTTTACTAGGGATTTATATTCCTAAACTATTTTAAAATTTATCCAAATTAATACGTCTACTGTACTGTAATTTTACATATGCCTTTACTCTACCTTTTTATTTTTTATGAATTATTCAGTCAGTGAACTCCTTCCTCCTCCTATTTTCCCAGCAACAACTCTATGAGGTGGGTTGGGCTGTTTTGGACTGTTCCAAAATTACCCAGCTGGCTTTAAGATACCTTTGACTTGCTTCACAAGAAAGCTAAATAAAACTTTATATATTTACTGATTCCAAAGGTTGCTTACCCTCATATCATTTTCTTTCAGATTAAGTTCAGTTCCATCTTCATATTTAACTGTATAAAGATGTGTATGTTCATCATAACTAATTACTTTTACTTCATAGTATAACACACTTCCAGGCCATCGGCCCATTACCACTTCTTCATCTGCAAATTTTCTCCTGGGCATTTTTCAACCAATTCTAAAAAGAAAAAAAATATATGTGTGCTTGGAGTCATAAATTAAATTTCTGTTTTAAAAACTGTGGACATTCAAGTCCTATCTTAACTTCTGTTTGGTAGATTGGGAAAATAAAGTTACATTTTGAACAGTAGGCCATACAAAAATCAAGCAAATAAATCAGTATTCCCTCCAGTTGAATGAGGGGAACAAAACAGACACATAGATACTGGTCAGATTAACTAACTAGTAAAGTGTAGAGCAATTAAAGGATTGGATGTGGATTCCATTGTTTCTACTTCAAATAATCATGTGAAATTATAAAATTAAACACAATGTGCACACTCTATTTATATAATAACCTGAAACAGAAATTACAGACTTCTTCATTTGATTATGTTACATTTTATTCCAACATCATAGTAATTCAAGGCATACACTAAACTCATCACCATCAATTTTGTTTCAGTTGTTGACTAAGATTACAAACATCCTGGGAATAAAAATTTAAGGTAATGAGAATAGCAAAGTTATAGAGACTACTAACAAAATTCTGTAATCATATAAGAATATAAAATTACTAATTATTGATATTAAACTATAAAGACTAAGATATAGCAATGTAGTACAGCAACATACCATAATTTAGAACAAAAAAATTAATCAGCTCAAACAATCCAGCTCAGGGGTTCCCAACCCCAAGCCGCAGCCCATTCAGAACTGGGCTGCAGCAGCAGCGGGGAGCATGTGTATCCGTGCAGCCCTACTCACATGAGCGTTCACAAATGAAGCTGTGTGCGTGTGCATGCCTGCTCCTCATGCAAAACCATCCCTTCCTCCAAGCCTCCAACCAAGAAAGGCTGGGGAACGCTGATCTGAACTGTATGTTGTAATAAACTAATCAAGTCAAACCTTTATAGTCAATGTGTACAATGAAATGTAATAATTTACATTACTACCACTATGATGTAGAGTCAGATCAAACACTAAATTTTGGATTGAAAAAAATGGTAGTCCTCCCTACTGAATTTTTTAATCTCTTAAATTGACTTTTCCAGGCACAGTTAACACTAAGTGTACCATTCAAATGACCAAGCATTATAATTACCAATAACATACAGAGAAAAGTCCATTTGGTGTAGTGGTTAAGGTATCATACTAAAAACCAGAGGACTACGAGTTCCAGTCTTAGGCCCGAAGCCAGCTCAGTGACCTTGGGCCAGTCACTTTCTCTCAGCCCAGAAAAGTGGTAATGGCAAACCACTTCCAAAAGAACTTGCCAAAAAACTTCAGGGTTTAGCCCAGTCAGTCAAAAATCAAAAACAGATTTGAAGACAGAGATATATGTATCTATCTGAAGGAATAAAGGTGAACTTACAAATTCTATAATTAACCTCAAATTAGTCTGCAATCCCAAATGTACTTTAAAGATTGTTTAAAGCTGAAATAGTTACCCAGTTGCTATATGATTCGGATTTATATATATATGGGAATGACAAAATTTCTAAAACAGCTCTAAAATCTGTCAAAGCAGATATGTATATGAAATATCATATTTCATATCAACATGCCCCCCTTAGATAATAAAAGATCTCTATTCTCCCTGCCTGACAAATATGACTTAATGATAGGTATCAGACAGCCTCTCTACTCACACTAAATGCTTTGCCCTTCAAGGAAAAGGAACTGAAAGGAAAATACCACAACATCCCCAAAATAAAGCACATATGTCCATGTAGGTTAGATTTTGCAGAAATAATGGACATGTAATATTCCATTGAGCTATGTATGCAGGTATTCAAATTAATTTAATATAATTATGTTGTTACATAACTCAAGTTAGAGAAAGCATATGTAAATTTATTATGGAATTATCACTTCCATATTTATGAAATAAGATTGCAAAGTTTTGTTCAATCACTATTTATAGTAAAATGGCTAGAATCGCCACAAATTTTCCTCTTTTAATAATATAGAGCTATCTAATTTCAACGGGCAGAATCTTATCCCATAATAGCTTTGCAAATGACTTATTTTCAGAGTGTATTGCAAAAAAATATTCATGACTCCTCGGCTTGATATAAGTGATTTTTAAAAGACCTTTTTATTATGTTCCATGTAAGTCAGTTTTTCTTAGTGCAAAGGGTATATGCAGGAACCTTCTTTCTTCACCATGTGCTTTATGTAATAGTATTAATAATAAGTGAAAGGCCTCTTTGTCCTAGTGTCTTCAGTTCATCTTTGGGATGCAATAGGATCTTGAAGAGAACAAATTTATCATCACAATCAGTTTACCATACAAACATGTCATCTGTCAGAATCACATTTTAACTGACTAACTTGAGATCTGCACTCTACAAATATTTGATTTTTTTTCCCAAAAGGGACACCACATTTAAAGCAGTTCTTAAGTTACAAAATATAAGCAAATATTTTAATTTGAAAAGGTAAGTGAGGAGAAGGATATTTACCTGGTGGAATGGGATTCAGTCCTAAGGCCTGGGAGGACAAGGTGGGAATGAGAAAAGGTCTGTTGGGGCTCAAGGCATCTACATCTACATGGAGGGAAATATGCAGTGAAGTACCACAAGGTTCCATCTTAGGTCTAGTACTCTTCAATATATATATATATGACTAGATGAGAGAATAGACGAGGAACTCATCAAATTTGCAGACAACATTAAGCTGGCAGGAATAGGCAACATTCCAGAAGACAAGCTCAGGATCCAAAAAGATCTTGATAGACTTGAAAACAGTAACTGTGAGATATCTGTGGTGATTCTCAGTCATCCAGGTCATGGTTGTCCCAAAAGTGCTTTTTCAAGAGGCAACTGGACTTTCTGGTTTTTCTTTGAAGACATTTTGCTTCTCATCCAAAGAAGCTTCTTTAGCTCTTCAGCTTCGGGAGTATCTGTGACAGAGACCTTGGAGTCCTAGTGGATGATCACCTAACAGGAGCCAGCAATGTGCGGCAGCAGTCAAAAAAACTAATTCAACCCTTAGTTGTATAAAGAGGCACAGAATCAAAATCATGTGAAGTATTAGTACTATTTTATAAATCCTTAGTAAGACCAGCCTAGAATACTGCATCCAGTTTTGGTTATCACATTACAAAAAAGGACGTTGAGACTTTGGAAAAAGTGCAAAGAAGAGCAAAATGATTAAGGGCCTGGAGACAAAAACATGTGAAGAACAGTTGCAAGAAATGGGTATAGAGAAAAGTCTAGAGAAAAGAAGGACTAAGGGTACATGATAGCAGTATTCCAGTATTTGAAGGGCTGCCACAAAGCAGAGGGAATCAACTTGTTTTCCAAAGCACCAGAAGGCAAGACAAGAAACAATGAATGGAAACTAATCAAAGAGAGAAGCAACTTGGAATTAAGGAGAGACTTCCTAACAGTGAGGACAATTAACCAATGGAACAGCCTGTCTTCAGGTGCTTGATCACTGGAGGTTTCTAAGAAAAGTCTGGATAGCCACCTATCTGAAAAGGTACAGGGTTTCCTGCTTGAGCAGAGGGTTGGACTAGAAGACCTCCAAGGTCCCTTCCATCTCTATTCTGATTGATTGATTGAAGGCTCATGAAGTGGAGCATGAGACTTCTCGGGGGTGGGGGATACCTTGGGAAGACCAGAACCAGCAGTCCTAGACCTGTACTAGGCCTCCAACAGCCTCTCCCACCCAGAAGGCACTCCACGCTCTGCTTAATGATCCACACATTCATTTAACATTTCATTGGGAGAGCAGGGATGGGAGTATCATTGGGTGACACATTTCACCTAACGACTGCCGCAACATGCAATCATAATGGGCAGGCTTCATTATGGTCGTATCTCAAGGACTACCTGTACTCTGTTCATGTTATATATTCTTAACTTGATATGAATTTAAGAGCATCTAGAAAGGATCACTTAGCTATAATAGTCAAGTCTTAGCCATTTCTTAAAGAGTAAATTCTCAACTACCCTTTCCGATCTTTCCTGTGATGGTCCTTCAATGTTTCACTTTAATGATAAAATCAATCATGCATTTTGATTGATACACCTTGTCCATGTGTGTGTGTTTATTCAAAACAAACAGAACTTTTTCTAAGCAGATGTTCATCAGTCACTATTCTGTTTTATTCTTGGGTCTCTGAATAGACTATTCACTTATTCTATATCTTCTTGACTATACCCATCAGTATTATCTGACAGAATAACTTTCTCCACCAGATGGCATTTATTTGAAATTTTATTTTTTCCCAAAATCATTTTTGGTATTTTTCATTATCAGCATTCATTGGAAAATATACTGCAACTATTGATTGCCTATGGACATTCATTTTCATATGTATCCAATAATACTCTACATGACACCAGTTCATATTTTAGCCCTTTTGTTACTGATTAAAGCTACACCTTTACTTCTGTACAACCATCCATCAGTTCCTTAAGATCAGATTTTATCCTGCCTCTTTTTCTTAGTTTCACAAAGTATCTATGTTCAGTGACACAAAGTATCTATTTTTGTTATAATTCAATACATTCATTCAGAGACACAAAGTATTTTTGTTATAATTTGATACATTATTTCATGCTTTTCTTACAGAATGGCCCAAATCCCTATTATATTCAGCCCAAATGTTAGTTAAGAGCATTGCAAAATACCGGTAAGTGAAACCAAAGTTATGCTTACTCACATCTATGCCATATTCAACAAACCTAAGTGACTTTCCTAGTTGTGATGTCAAATTATAAATTACCTCCACCAAGTTTTCAGTTTATTTTGGTGCCACCTCACAACTCTTTGGAGATGTTTTATTATAAAAAATATTTTATTATTTGATGTTATAGTAATTAAATCACTGAACAATGTGTTTGTTCAGATGTATTTGTTGTATATTATTTACTGTACTAGAATTAACAGATACTGATCAAAGTTAAAAATTATAATAAAACTATTCCACTATTTTTATCTTTCAGAAACTGTTCTGACAACTTCTTCAGGATCTGAAGGATGATTGTTTGAAATAGGAACTTGTAAAAAGTTGTCTTTTATTTGCTCCTCGTTTGAAGCAATAAAACTATCCGAAGGTATATACGACGCAATAAACCATATCCACATTTCAAGGACACGTACGAGCCTTTCCCAAGCATATTAATTTCGAAATGAGTATAAATTTATACTCTCTTAATTGCCTCACACTATTTCATTGTAAGTCCCTGACGGTCGTCGCGCCTCTGAAGGGAGCGAGCGATCGACCTCATACAGAGAATACGGCTCCTTTCAACGGGCTCGGCGGCGCCCCCTCGCGGCCCCACTGGAAAGATTCTAAGATTTCGTTCAAAAACCCTCGCTCGCTTGAACTTCCAGGATTAAATTCGAGCGAAAACTAACGTCAGCGGTAGTGAAACTGCTGGAAGGAGCGAGAAGAGCGGCGCTCAACGAGAAAGGAGCCCGAAGACGACTACATGAAGTCCGCCGAGGCCTAAGAAAATGGAGGAGAAAGGGGAAAAGAAGGAACCGCAAGAGGCAAAGGAGGCGGCGACCGCCCGGTGCCCTCCCACCTTGGGAAAGGCGCCTGAAGGGGTGTGTCCCGGCCCGCATAATATGTACGCGCCCTCACCTGGCGGCTACCAGCCTCCCTGGTAGTTGAATACTGAGAGCGGGAGTCCTCGGAGACAAAAAAAAAAAAAGGAGCGTAGAGCTCAACAGCGAGCCGAACTAACCGCTTTTAGCGACGGTTGCAGGCGGGAGGACAAGGCGACGTTCCAAACCCCTCCCCCCAGTCCTGCTGGGAGGCGCGAAGGCCAAGGCGCCAACCGCCGCCATTGGCCAAGGCAAAGCATTTGAATCGCTCTTGGTGCCCACTGATTGGCTGCAAGTCGGTGGCGCGTTCCTCCCTCTCATCCCTCCGACTTTCGCACCAAGTTCTGCCTCCGGTTTAGCCAATGACATCGGTCACGCGAGGGAAAGAAAAGGGGAAGCCCCCGTGGCTGAAGGGGTTCGAGTGCTCGCGCCTCTTCGCTTGGGTGAACGCGTTAAAAACAATAACGAGTCCCCTTGTTTCTGTCGCCGCTGATCCGAGGACATGCGGAGGATCAGAGTACAAACAGAGTAGATACGGTGAAGATTCCGCTTTTTACGCTCGGAATGTGTTCAACCGAAAACCAAGTAGAAGTAGAATGTGCGAATGCAGAAACTGAGTTATTGAAGAGGGGTTTTTATACGGGTAGGCAGACAATCGTGTTTAATTCTGAAAATGTTGTAAAGCAAGTCCTTTGTGGAATGCATGAATGCCATTGGGACACATGCGAACACAGCCACTGTGACTTTTATAATCGTGATTTTTTAAAACCTGGTGTACTGTTTTATTTAAATGCAGCCATAGGTTAGAATGAGACCCAGTTTGGTGTAGTAGTTAAGGCATTAGGTTAGAAACCTGGAGACTCATCCAAAGCCATCTGGGTGATCAGTTCCCATACTCTCTCAGCCCTAGGAGGAAGGTATTGGCCAATAGTTTCGAAAGCACTTTGCCAAAAAAATTGCAGTATTTGTCCAGGCAAGTCAGTACTCACTTGAAAAAACATTTTTTAAAAAAACCTGAACCATTCTTCTGAAACTGTTTAGTACAACTTAATTCCAAATGAAAAAAATACTGGCTCAAAATTTAAATCAACAAATATGCTGTATTGCAATGGTCATAACTGATCTTTAAAAAGCTCTTTGAAGACCCAAGATGTTTCAGAGAACCTTCTCCTGATTTGCTGTTGCCATCTTTATGGGCCTTTTTAGTATGATTATTTAAAATTGTACTTCATAAGTTTTCAAGAGTCTTTGAGATGCGTAGGAAATGTTTAATAAATAAACAGAAATCTGGACTAAGCAAGATTCTACGCTGGGTGTATGGTGTCCTTACTCTTCTGTGTACAGAAAGCAACAGGAGTAGCAGCTGAACCTTTTAGCAACAGTGATGAGTTAATATCCTCTACGCAGATCTGTCAAACTGGTGCCCCATGAGTCAGAAACCTCACATGGAGGCCACATCCACCCTGACTGCAAAGGAAAAAAACATCACAATGTCACGATCTGGCCTGTGACGAGATCAAGTTTGACACTTGTGCCAGTCTATAGTGTCTCACATGTAGTCCAATCATTCAGCAGAGGATGCCCAGAGAATGCAGAAGGAATAGTCGGGAGGTTTCCACTACTTCCCCAGGCAATTGCTCCCTGAAGCAATGCTTCACTTTGCCCCAAGAACAAGTTTAACTTAAAAGACTCCCACAAATGATTTGTATGTATTGCAAAATTACTATGGTTGACAATGGAAAGATTAGAAGGGAAGCCTATTTGCTGACATTTTATAGTCTTCAGGAACATCTGCACTGGCATGAGTTTCTACATGTTTTCAATAAAAAGTGTAGCAGGTCAACTTCTGGTTAGAACAACTTTACCTCAGCAATGTCTGGAATTTGTTTTCTTAAACTTGTACTAAACCAGCAAAGCACAGAAAGACAACATTTGTTTATAGATGTTATTGCATTTTTGTGAATTTAGGAGGGATGGAAATAATCATATTTGAGCTCATCCAAAAACATTCTTGACTAACAAGCTACAAAGATATTTTTCATGTATTTGTAAGAAAAAAAACTTGGCATAAAATTATCCCCTAAACTAGCTGAAGATTTTACCTAGGTAATGAAATGTTCAGAAACCAACCCACAAGCCCGGAGAACAAACCTTCACCCTCATCCTACACCAGGGCTACAGATATTTGCCACTATTGCAAATAAAATTATTGCAAAAGAAATGTAACAGTGTGTTTAAATATCTTGGATAGTCTACTTTAAAGTTCTCTCACAGGTACTGGGAGTAGAAAATTTGATTTTTATATTCCAAAGAAACATCCATAAGAATATGGAATATAGAAATAAAGAGTTTCAGCCAAATGACAAAAGAAATGATGTAATGCAAGCTCTGTTCCTTATGTAAATGTATGCAATGTCTTGATGCACATGTTGAAATAGTCCTCAACACATGATTAGTTGTTCAACTGTTTGAAGTTATGGTAGTACTGAACAAGGGGAATTATGATTCATGCCCAAAATTACAGCTGTTGCAATTCCCCCACTCTGACTTGATCAAAATTGCAACCTGCTCATACTTACAACCACAAAAGTACTTCAATTCCCCCACCTGCCTGTCTACCCCACCCCACCCCATCTTTGCTTTTTGGCTCTGCTGCTGTGTCCTCCACCATCCCAGCACACTTGAGATCTTGCTCCTGTTGTTGATGAGGCATGCTTGGCTTGGCTTCATGTCAAGAAGTTCTGCTGAGTAAGTCTGGGGCTGCTTCTTGCTTACTTCTGCCAAGACCCATCTTGGGGTACCACAAGAATAAAAAATCATCAAGGAGCATCAGTACCATTGCACCAAAAAGTGGGATGCTTTTTACTTTTTTTTTTTTTTTTTTTTGCAGTATGAAGCCCAGCCAGGCATACCTTGTCAGTTGTGGGAGCAAGAGGACTGCAAAATCAGCTGAGGCAGCAGGGGTCCCAGAGTGCAGCGTAGCAGGGGCAGATATGGCTGGGATTGGATTGGGGTACCTGCATCTTTCTGGAGTATGGCAAGCAGCCCTAGCATTGTGCAGATCTGGAACTGCTTGCTGCCCTACAAGGCAGGGTGCATCATGACCAAAAGGGCAGAGAGGGGAGGAGATATGTCAGTGGGGAAGTTGGAGGCAGCCCCTTAATTTACTGAGGTTCAATGCTAGGAGAAACCAAGCCTGAAATTGCTTGGATTGGAGTGGGCATTTGCATAACAACCCAAAATTCATGGTTAACAACAGCAACCAAGAATGCCACGATTGCCATTGTTAAGTGCTACAGTCACGTGACATCTTGCTCTATGACTTCATTGCTTAGCAATGGAAATTCAGGACCTAACTGGTCATAAGTCAAGGACTACCAGTACGATACAAAGATATCAGAACTTGTGCTATGATGGTATTTGCTCCCCATGTTCCCACCAGCAGATGCCAATATAGATGGAAATGTTTGTATAATAAAATTTCTAGACATGTAGTCCTCAGGTTACAACCAAAATTGAGGCCAAAATTTCTGTTGCTAAGTGAGACATTAAGTGAGTTTTGTGCTATTTTACCACCTTTCTTGCCACAGTTGTTAAATGAATCACTGCAGTTGTTAAGTAATAAGGTTGTGAAGTGAATCTGGCTTCCCCTTGACTTTGCTTGTCAGAAAGTTGCAAAAGGTGATCACATGAACCCCGGACACTACAACCACCATAAATATGAATCAGTTCCCAAGCATCTGAATTTTGGTCACGTGATCATAGGGATGTTGAAATGGCCATAAGTTTGAAAAGTGGTCATAAGTGACTTTTTTCAGTGGCTTTGAAACTTCAAACAGTCACTAAATGAACTGTTAGAAGTGGAGGATTAACTTTATATCTCGCCTCCGATTATTCTTGAATTACTGATAAAATAGAGTTTGCTACAATTTATTTGTGCTTAGTTGTGCCAGAGGAACTTTTAGTATTTTGCTCTGAAAGGAAATGTTTGCTTTGAAGCAGAGCATTTCTTCTTTGCCTTCCTGTCACAGCTGCACACAAGCTTTTGAATATATTTTTTTGTTTCACACTACATTTCCTCCCTTTATTTTTTTTAAAAAGGCTTTATTCTTGTAGCCCGTTATTTTACAGACACTGAAAGCAGGTGTAGTTTTGTTCTGTGTATGTATGCACATGTTTGTTCACATATTCATATGTGTATGAATAGCATATACACTATGCTTGTGTGTATAACCCACATTCTTGTGTATTGTGTATACACGTTACCTTGTGTTCTTATTGCTCTTCTATATAGATCTTGTAAAAGGCTGTCAGATACTTTCACATTCTCTTCCATATGTGGAGAAGAGGACTATTGTTGTGGGCCTCCCTCAATTTCCATCCCCACATAGACTATGTCCTATATAGTAACCGTGACACGGTTAGGAGAGAGCTTTTCGATCACTTTACCAGCAACAGCCAAGGAGGGGGTCTGTATTTTTTTCTTTGCAAGGAAGTAACACATTGTTTCAAAGTTGATTCTCCCCAAGTGCTGTGTCTATGTGCCATCATGTATTTGCTATTACTACTCAAAAGAGCAGCAGTATTTTGTACAGAGTACAATGTTTATAACAATATTTTAGATTTTAGAGTATGCAATTCTGTCTTTCAGGAATATGAAAAATTACATAATAAAACTAAGGAGCTGACTTGTAAAGTCACACAGTGATAAGCAGGACGTAATGTTTTCAGATCATTTTTTTAAACTTATGGAATATGTAAGGCTGCTTTAACATTCTAGAGATTATCAGTGTGAATGTTTTCAGAACATGGAGAAATTATTTTCTTCTTCAGAAGTCTTCTGTAAAACTCATTTTATAGTCCAAGCCTATGTTGGAGGAGGAACACAGATGCAACAGCACGTAACACAGAAATGGTCCATTTGAGATAGTTGCTTTATTTCTTTACTTGCTATATTGCTTTATAAGCCAAACCTATAAAACTGAGGAGTGTCTGCCAAGTATCCTCAAAGACAATTTCCGTGCTAAACACCTTTTATTTCAGCATGAGCAGCGGCTAGAGATGACGGGACCTCTAGTCTTAATTTCTGAAAGACCAATGATTCCCTGTGTCTATTTTTAAAAAAAAGATTAACTTTGAAAAGAGGAAATGGCCCAAACAAAATTTATGTGCACATTTTTGCTATTTGTCTCCTGATTTTCAGATGAGCTCCTTACTGAAGAATGAGATTTGTTTGTTTAAAACATTTGATACTCCATTTAACATTTTAGAAAGTTAAAAAGAATGAGTTAAAACATGCAACAATTCTATTTTCTACAAAACTGAAATGGACACACACGGGGACACACACACACAGAACTCTGAAAGATAATGATAGAAACTTAAAGCAAACATTAAAATTGGCTCGAGATCAGTGGTGTGATTGGCACTATAGCAATAGCTATAACCCGCTTCCTAGTGCTTTACAGCCCCTTCTAAGCTGTTTACCGAGTTGCGGCCAACAATCTGGCTCCTCATTTTACTGACCTCAGAAGGATGGAAGGTTGAGTCAACCTGGCCTGTATCACGGAGACCTGGTTGGGTCCAGAGGGAGGAGTACCGCTCTCTGACCTCTGCCCACCAGGCTACCGTGTGTTACACCAGCCTCGACTCCAGGGAAG
>JANHFM010002774.1:107286-120404 GCA_032468115.1 Grayia smithii | reverse complement strand
AAATTTTAACTTATTAGATTTATTATTATATTTATAGAAGTGTTTTATTGAATGTTTCTGTTTGTTGTATTGTGAGCCGCCCAGAGTCCTCTGGGAGATGGGCGGCATATAAATATAATAAATAAATAATAAATAAATAACCTTGAGCCAATGAGAATTGAACTCCTGGCCTGCTGTACTACATTCTAACCACTGCATCATCATTGTAAATGTTTGCATTACCAATGTAGTACAGCTAGTCCTCCACTTAGAACAGTTTGTTTAGTGACTGTTCAAAGTTACAACAGCACTGGAAAAAGTGGCGTATGACCTTTTTTCCCACGACCATTGCGGCATCCCCATGGTCATGTGATCAAAATTTGAATGGTTAGAAACTAGTTCATATTTATGAAGGTTGCAGTGTCCCAGGGTCATGTGAACAGCTTTTTGCAACCTGATGAGCAAAGCCAATGGGGAAGCCTAATTCACAACAATTGTGGCTAGAAAGGTCATAAAATGGGGCAAAATTCACTTAACAAATGTCCCACTCAATAACATAAACGTTGGGTTCAATTGCGGTCTTAAGTCAAGGATGACCTGTATGTATTTTGAAATCATAATTTTAGATATGAATGACAAGAAATATAAATCAGTCAAGAAATATACTTTATATAACAACAACACTGCATTTTGTGAAAAGTGGTCTTCAAGCTTTGCATTGTATAGAAGAATCTACTTAAAACCCTATTTTCTCTCTTTCTCGAACAAAAGGATTATGCGACATAATCAAAACTGTTTTTGAATGTTGAATTAGGCAAATCCAAGACCCCAATTTGGGTAACAGCTTTGGAAGGGAGAAGAAATCAAGATCATGCCTCATTCTTTCTCTGACTATCAGATTTCTTTCTTCAAATAACTCGACCTGATTTGCTTGTCACCATACAGCCAATATCACATTCCTTAATTCTTAAAATACATTGGCAGAGTGGGCTGGATAAAGGAAACCATTGAAGTAATGAAGTCTACATTTGATTTTGAAGTATGGAGCCAAGGAAATTCAAACTATTATGCAATTAAAAGTCAAGCCAACACACCAACATGTAAGTACATACAGTATTCTGTCACCATTAAGTATATTTCTATCCATTCAATGTATTAATAAATAATTTCTATGGTGAAGAATCCTATTTACTTCATAAATTATTATAGAAAAATGGGGTTTATATAATCCCAATAAAAATAATGTTAACCTTTTTGCAGCCTCTGTAGAAACTAGGTGTCTAATTCAGTTGAAGCCATATCAACCATTTCTGTGACTAGGAGTAAGAGGCAAGTCTTCAGCAGTTGAAAGTGGCCAATAGGAGCTAGACAGATCTCAGCCCATATCTACATCAACAACTGACCCTGCACACCAAATATTTGTACAAACGTGATTTGTGCCAGAAATATAATATACACACACACACACTATATTAACACCAGTTAATTGTGGCACCCTGTAATTATATTGATTTGTAATGGTACCGGTTTTATCTGTGTGCATTTTGTAATCAGATGAAATTGGTAGTAGCCTAGAAGGTATATAATTTGTTATTTTTTAATTAATGTAATTCATTGTTCCAACTCTTAATTATAACACTATTTCTCAGTCTCAGCAATTTTAAGATATGTGGATTCCAACACCCAGAATTTCCCAGCCAACATGGAGATTGAGAAGCATTGTGTTATACACTGTGTTACATACTGTGTGATGTACAGCATCAGGTGTTCATAAAACAATAAAATAATTAATGAACATTTTTTTAAAAAATGTTATAAATTTCTTAGTCTTAAGAAGTTATTTCACCACTAGCAACTTATATTTTTTCTGTGAATTTTACTGCAGCTAATTGTGGCTCAGATGCATCCCGTTAACTGTTTTTATAGGACACATTTCATGACACAGCAACCTTTCCTGTATTATGTGGCAAAGTGTCTGTGTATCTAATCCTTGGAAAACAAATGATTAGCGATAATGTTATTCACAATCATAGTCATAATCATAATATAACTTAAATTTTAAAAAATGATATTACAGTCAGAAGTTGGCCTTTGCTGACCTTTTATTGGCCAGTGGAGCCTGCTACCAGCCTACACCCTCTAATCACTAGTCCCTGTCTTGCAGGATCAATTTGCCTTGTGTTGCAAAAGAAACTAGGAATCAGACCTAGAGGCCTGTCCATGTCATGCCTTCCTGCAGTTTACAAAACAGTACACAGACATTGTTCATGCTCCTTATGGACATTTATCTTGAAGATGGCTAGACTTGTTATTAAACAAATAATAGATCTCTTAACAAGCTGCCTGAGCTCCTCCCATGATCCACCAAGATGAAAACCAGGCTCTTTCTTGCCACAAGTCTTCCAGAAGATGGCCAGTGATACAGTGAAGAAGTAGCAAGTCACCAATGGTGACTTCAAGAAATTCTCCTTAAGACTGTTTGTTATAAAAATTGAGAAAACTTAACGTGACTTTGAACATTCTGGGCACATGTGACAACTTTATATGGCCCAACATTCATTGAAATTTCAGATATTCATAACATATTGCCTGGGATTATACCATGTGAATGCTGATACCATATTTCAGACATTATTTATATATCAAAATGTCCAGTCTTTTAGAATAATTAGTACTAAATACATTGCATTTCTAGAGAAACTTGGGTAACATCTTGTCAGAATTTGCAGATCAATCCAATTTCTAAACTTTGAAAGCAATTTTCTTTATATGCTAGTACATTCTAAAATCCTGAAATAGAATCTCTCCAACTTTGTTATTACTTGCTTGCTGTCTAACCAGAAATATTCCTCTTGACAGCACATTCATTCATCAACGCTCTCAGAGCTGTGGTTTAGATAATTTCCTGTCAGTAAAGTCTGATTAGCAAAAACATTTTAAAAAAAAATCATAAGCCTAACTTTGACAGATGAACAACTAGACTTGATGTCTTTCTCCTTAATTGCCAAAATAAATGTTTATTTGCTGTAATATCTCAGATTTAAGCCACATTGTAAACACTTGAAAAGAGTTAAAAATCTATTTGAAACAGTTCTTCCTATGCTATGGACCTAATTTGACTTTAATAAAATGGAAATTTATAGTACAATGGACTTGCATTTTCCATATTACCTCTGTCAAAGAGAAACAGATAGATCCTGAGTACTTGCTTGTGTCTCTTTTCTGTTCCTTTCAACAGCACTCTGGAATCCAGATGTGAGAGACAGCTGTTACACCAAGCTCATTAAGACTCGTTTTTGATCTCAGCCCTCATTATGCTTAGGCTTTAAAGCAAACAATTTCTTGTTTCCTGTTAAGAAATCTTTATTTTGAACAGGTACTGTAAAAAGTCTTAAATCCATAAATAAATTAGGATTGGATTCTCAAGTTTTTATCACTCCCTGATAGAAATTAGTACTGGCGTTACTCTGGTAAGGAAGAAGTGTGCAACGTGCATGCTTGTAAATTGTAAATTGTTATTGTGCCACATCTGGAATTCACTTTGACATTTTTCATCTCAGTGTGATAACTTATATTGACACATTATGCCAGTTTTATCCATTTCACATTTAGGCACTTTTCAATTCACAGAGAAGAGAACTGTAAGGCAAATCCACTATATTTCAAAATGAAAACGTAAGAATCAGATGAGCTGTAAGCAAGCTGAAGCTTAACGGGAAACTGGCATGCAACATTTAGATCAGAAGAACATTTCTGCCCTCCAGAAACAGCTTTGCACAAACCACATTGCCCAGGAAAAGGAAATGATGGTCTCTTGGGCAACCTCTGAAGAAGAAGCAATATGCCACACATCTCTTTGTTTAGGGTTTAGTAGCACACGGAAGTCTTTTTTGTTGCAGTTGTACAGTCTCATCTTTATCGTAAAGGTTTGAAATGGATCAGGGAAAAACTTTCTATGACAAGCCAATGATAACCAGAGTAGTTATTATTATCAAGAGCCAAGAGTAATAAGACCTACCACATTTTATATAAAGTTTTGCTATTCTTCAAAATGGTTTGAAATACACTGTCATTAGGTTTTCTATTATTAAAATTATCATTATTATCCCGCTGGAATTTACATTATTTGATAACCAGACTCTTAAGAGATTTTTTAAATTGTGAAGGTAGAAATCCAATATATAAAATAATCCAAAATGAATTGAAATCCTCCTTTCTCCCTGAAGTTTTCATCTGAATTTCCAGTAACTGTGATATCATTACTTCCTTTTGTTTTTCTGAACATATCTAAGAATCCAGTGCCAGAGATTTCTGCTGTAGCAGGTACTCATGCAATGAAATATGATGCTCTCTCATCTTTTCCACAGGATGGCTTTTCGATCTTGCTTTTAATCTGCCTTATATTCCTGTTATGGGTTTTGATTTTAAGCTGTTTTATTTTAATATTCTTTCCAGCCAGAATTTATTTGATTTCATCATCCCACATCTACTCACTGGGGATCTTCCTATACCAGCCATGTGACCATTAATTTTTACAGTATGTGTTATATTTTGAATAGTATCTCAGCTCTTTCAGAGCTAAAAGGAAGAATATATATAAAGTTTAAAAAGCTATAGATCATTGAAAGCTCTCAGTTACCCAGTTCCAAAGCAGAGTTTTCAGGGTTTTTTATTTTAAATCTCTCTTCTGTGTGATTTGCCAAGTATATTAGAATTTTTGGTCATGGCAATTTCACACTTGCCATGCGCACTTTTGTTGAAGCCCTAGAGTCACAAATTACAGAACTGCTAATGGGTAGGTATTACCATCATATTCTGGATGCTTTCAACTGACCTCCTGTGAAAGAAATGCATATCTATTTCTCCTGTAAATATTAGATTAAGCATATCAAGGCAGTGATTCTTTTGCTGTGTGTAATGCCATAGCACTAATGGTTCTGTAACAAATTAATCACAATAAAAATAATAAGCTTGATCATACACAGGAGATGTTATTCAAATATTCTACTTGAAAAATGTTCTTGTTTGTTTAGCACAGAATTAGTGTTTTGGTAGTTATTCTCTTTCAGTCCTCTAGAATAAACTCAATTTCATTGAAAATTACAGCCAACACAATTACTATTTATTACCTTTGATGCATGGAAGTTGAGTCATGGCAACTGAATTTTCTTTTTTGGTTTGAAACATTCGCTACTAATCCTGTAGCTTCAGTCTGAGTCTTTGATGTATTAATTTCAATTTAGCGCAATGTTAAGTTTACCTCTCACTGATTGTATTTTTACAATGCATAACTGATGTAGTTCCAAGTTACTATTTTAGGGAAGTTTAACTTTCTATTCATACATAAAAGGCTTAAGCCACTTAGTGGGTATCTTATACTAGCATCTGGAACTTCCTTAAAAGGTTTTGTGAGCAGAACCACTCATTTTTGTTTTCATACTCTACTCCTTATTTCAAGATGTCCGATGTCCCAACCAGCATCTTCAACAACAATCTATATTATTTTGCTCATTTGTTAAGGAAATTGTAGTTGATTGTAGTTGCTATACATGAAATGTGCATCGGCACACCCCCTTTTGTATAATTGTTGTTTTTACAACCCAACTTAGTTTTCACAAAAAGATTTGTGAAAGGATTCATAAATCAGGAACTATAATCCACCCCATTTATAAAGAAATAACTATGAAATGCAGGTTTATCATGAAAAATTGGTGAATTACAAGGCAAAATATTGCACCTTTCCAGAGACAGGCTATGACTGAAGGCCAAATTCACCACATGAAAATCAGTTAACTAGCAGCCATGTAATTAAACAATTGGCTTGTACCCTGAGATTCATCAGAGAAAACATAAGGGAATATTTGGCTGTAAAATTAAAGAAAAATTCTGATTGATTTCGCACAGGAAGAATCATATCTCTTGTAATCTCATTTAAGGATACATTTTCTACATAAAATATCAATTTTGTTTTGCTTTGTTTTTGGCCATTCTATTGGTCTATATTGGTCTATTCTCACAGACCTCATAGCTTTGCATATACCTTACTTCTCTCAGGGAAGTACTTTACACAAGTACTTTTTTGTTTTTACACAAAGGGAAAAAACAGTCCAACCCTTACACAAAGGGAAAAAACAGTCCAACAGTCAAAAACAGCACCACAAAAAACAGATTAGGAACACAAGTTAAAATAGGGAAGAAAATGGTAAATGAACATCTGTCTACATAAGGTGAGTTCAAATCACCAGGATCAGACAGATTACACCCCAAGCTTCTGAAGGAACTGGCAGATGAGATCTCAGAACCACTGAACTATATCTTTCAAAGTTCCTGGAGCACCAGGGAACTGCCAGAGGACTGGAAAAGAGCTGATGTTCCCATCTTCAAAAAAGGAAACAAAATAGATCCAGGAAACTACAGACCTATCAGCCTGAACTCAATACCAGGGGAAACTGGAAAAGACAACCAAGCAACGACTCAGCAAACACCTAGAAGCAAACAAAGTAATAACCAAAAGCCAACATGGGTTTTTCGAAAACAGATCATGCCAGACTAATCTTATTGCATTCTTTGACAAAGTGACAAAATTAGTGGACCAGAGGAATATTGTTGATATAATTTACTTGGACTTCAGTAAGGCATTTGACTATAATCTACTACTAGATAAAGTAGAAAAATGTGGGTTAGACAGCATCACCATCAGGTGGATTCGTAACTGGCTGACCAACCGCACTCAATATGTAGTCCTCAATGGAACTGCATCTACATGGAAGGAAGTATGCAATGGAGTACCTCAAGGCTCAGTTTTAGGCCCAGTGCTCTTCAACATCTTCATCAATGACTTGGTGATAGATGGGGAACTCATCAAATTTGCAGATGACACCAAGCTGGCAGGAATAGCCAACACTTCAGAAGTTAGGCTTAAGATACAGAAGGATCTTGACAGACTTGAATATTGGGTGCTATATGAAATTCAGTGGTGAAAAAAGTAAGGTTCTACAAGAAAAACAAAATGCACAGGTACGGTATATGTCGGGTCTCCAAATTTGGCAACTTTAAGACTTGTGGTCTTCAACTTCCAGAATTCCCCAGCCAGCCATGCTGGTTGGCTAGGGAATTCTGGGAATTGAAGTCCACAAGTCTTAAAGTTGCCAAGTTTGGAGACCCCTGGTATATTTGGTACCTTGCTCAAAAGTAGTAACTGAGAGAGGGATCTTGGAGTCCTAGTGGACCACCATTTAAATATGAGCCAACAGTGTGAAGCAGCTGCCAAAAAAGCCAACACAGTTCTAGTCTGCATAAACAGAGGGATAGAATCAAGATCACGTTAAGTGTTAATATCACTTTATAATGCCTTGGTAAGACCACATTTGGAATACTGCACTCAGTTTTGGTTGCCACGATGTAAAAAAAATGTTGAGATTCTAGAAAGAGTGCAGAGAAGAGCAACAAAGATGATTAGGGGACTGGAGGCTAAAACATGAAGAATGGTTGCAGGAACTGGGTATGTCTAATTTAATGAAAAGAAGGACTAGGAGTGACGATAGCAGTGTTCCAATATCTCAGGGGCTGCCTCAAAGAAGAGGGAGTCAAGCTATTCTCCAAAGCACCTGAGGGCAGGACAAGAAGCATGGGTAGAAACTAATCAAGGAAAGAAGCAACCTAGAACTAAGGAGAAATTTCCTGAAAATTAGAACAATTAATCAGTCGAACAACTTGCCTCGAGAAGTTGTGAATGCTCCAACACTGAAAGTTTTAAAGAAAATTTTGGATAACCATTTGTCTGAACTGGTGTAGGGTTTCCTGCCTAAGCAGGGGATTAGACTAGAAGACCTTCAAGGTCCCTTCCAACTCTGTTTTTCTATTCTTTAGCATGGATAAATTAATAAAGAATATATCCAAAGAATGAGAAAACTGCTAAAGACAAAATTGAATGATGGAAACATCATCAAACTTATCAATACCTGGGCCAAACCTGTGATATGACACACACTTGGAATTATTAACTGGACACAAGCTGAACTGGACAGTTTGGATTGAAAAACAAGAAAACTGATGACTATTTGTTATGCATTTTGTCCCTGAAGTGATAATGATAGATTATACCTGCTCTGCAAAAATAGAGGCAGAGGTTTACTTTAGGTCAAACAAACTGTGAAGCATGCATTCAGTTATGTAAAAGTCAGTAAAAAAGGGGACTGATGCAAGATAAAAATTGGAACTTACTGAATGTACAGAAAAAAATATTTGAATACCAAAATAATATATGAACAAAATGCCAGCAAGGAAAAACATTACATGGTCAATTTCTTTAAAAGATGGAGGGGAAAGTGGAAAAGATAAAACTTGGCAATAGTGTACACCTGGAAGAATTAAAAAAAGAAAGAAACTGAAGGCTTGATTTTGGCTGCTGAAGAACAAGCTATTTGAACTAATACAATCAAGGCTAGAACTAAAAAAAAATCATCAAATGATTCAAAATGCAGATTGTGCAAAGAAGAAGAAGAAATAGTACATTATATACACAGCTCGTGCAAGAAGATTGCACAAACCGATTATGAAAAATTATCATGTACCCAGTAATGTAAATTAGCGGGAAGATATAGTTGGAAAAATTAATTAAAAATAAGCAGGTTAAAATATTGTGGGGTTTCTAAATATAAACTGATAAAGTCTTGCCACATAACACAACAGATTTAAGTGTGGTTGAAAAGAAGAATAATGAATAATTATTATGTGGATAATAGATGTGACAATATCAGGGGTAGTAGAATAGAAGACAAAAAATTGGAGATCAAGTATCACAAATATCACAAAGTTGAAAGTTTATGGCATATATTGGCTGTGGTCACAGTGGTTATCAGTACACTGGATGGTATGTGAAAAAGTCTTGGATGACACTTAGTAAATCTGCACATTGACAAAAATTTCCATCTATCATTACAAAAGACCACATGACTTGGATCTGCATCCTGATACATTACAATATCCTAGACCTAGGTTCTTGGGAAGAACTCAATGCTTATGAAGACTAACACCAGTTAAAGAACTAGTAGCTGTAATTTCATATCGTTCTCTATATAATATTAATAATCTAGAGAGCTTATAAAATGTTTATGATATGCTTTAAGAGATACTTCTGAACATTTTGAAAGTCCCTTGAAAGGAAATGGGGAAACAGGTTATTGATAATCCCATAAAACTGTATTGATTCTGACAATATATGCATCACTAATGTCAGTTTTTGAAACTATGGCCGTGAGATGAGTTCCTGAACCAAATACTTAAAAGAAGTGAAATTTGAATCTCCCATCGTTTTTTTCAACACTTTGGTTAACAAGGAGAGACATGACTGCACCTGGGATATATTTCCAAATGAAAATGAAATGCATGCTCATGCACACATTCACTTTCTTCTATCCTACGTGGCAAAACATGAATATTCAGTAGGACAAATAACAAGTTAGGGATGATTTTCATTGAGTCAAGCAGAGTGAAAAGAAAGACTCTTTTAGATTGCAGTCCCAACTGGATTTGTCCACCTTTCTGTAAATTTTAAAACAACAACATAATGAATGATTAATCATTTTAATCATGACAACCTCTTTAAAGTCAGTAGAGAAATGTGTAAGAAATATTGGGCTGCTTTTGCACCTACATAAATGTGTATTCTGAATTTTTGTTTGCTATTCATCACTTTTTCTGACAATGTATTCTATATGGCATATTTTAGTATTAATGATACACGTTTAATAAACCACTTTAGAATGAATTTGAGACTTACTAAAATACCAAAATTTGTTTCTTCCTAGGATAAATTTGCAAAAAAATATTAATAATGAATACTAGGTATAATCTGAGGTAGAGAAACTTGTGTAGCACTGTCTTATCAGCTGTAGCCAATGTGATGAAGCCTATTAGTATTATGCCTCTATCTTAATCATAAAATAAGTAAATAGTTTACTAAGCAAATTTACTCTTTTTTTAAGTGAACAATAATCGGTAAAACTGTATTTCAGTGAACTCTTTATACTTCTACCAGGAAGCTGCTTTTCCTAATCTGCATTGTTTTTCTCAATTGTTTTTCTTCCAGGCAGTGTTTACTCTTCTTTTGGGTCCTTTCACCTTTTTTAATGTGCAGAAAACAAAATATCTTCAGATCATGACATCGCTAATGAGGTGGTTAGGTAAGTGTACAAGTCACAGATATTTCCATATATATATATGCCCTTTCTGGATTGTGTACAATATTAATTGAATAGACTTTCACTTAACCAATTGGATTTCCCTTTATTCATCCTTATGCGTCCCACATCTGTTTTTGAATATCTCCAACCCTCTGGATTGGATTTGGCTAGCTGTGGGAACATAGAGGGAGGAAGAATACCATTCTGTGTTGTTGTTACAAAAATGTATGTGAATGCTTCACTTAGGTTGCAGTTGTGAAGAGGCTTAATGGGTACACTATAGAAATTCTCCTTTGACCAGGGCATAATGCTTAAAAACCAGAGCGATTCATGGTATGAAATTAAGTAGTTTTGTTTCTATAATTGAATGAATGAGTAGCAGTCACTACTAGGATTATAAAGAACTCAAAAGAGATATTTTGCAAAGCATATAAACATATGCTATGCAAAACCTTTCTTTATTATTGAAATACTAAAGCAGTAATATTTTACAAGGCATGTCTGACTGCTTCAAAAGGTATTCCCAATTATCTGCCTGTATATATATGCATGCACAGTGGACTTTTCCACTGAGACCAGCTATTAAGCAAAGGTGTAGTGAAAAAACCACTTATTCAGTCAGTCAGTCATGCCCTCTTTCCCTCTCTTGGGACATAATCATATTTTAGATAGTTACCCCCTCCCTCCCAAAGAGAGATTTTAATGGGCATTATTAAACCCAGAATCAAAGAGATCAAGATGCTAATAATATCCCAATTATCTATGGTTAGCTCATTATTTGAATATATTACCATCATAATAAAAGAAACTGTGCTACTGTTCATCAACTTTTTGGTTTATTTTTTGTATGCTTCTTAAAATCTGTCATGAAATATACAAATCTAGTCTCAGTGTTTCATCCTGAACACATATATGACTCTATAATGGAACACTATAGAAAGATCACCAGCTGTTTGCAATTAAACCAAATGTTATCATACCAAATTTGATATAATTGAAAAAAATATCTTAGGTAATTGCTTTTGTATTATAAAATCAATATTTGTTGGGCATGACTGATCATAAAAAAATTGTTCTTTGCCAGACTTAACTTGTATTAACTTGTAAAGAACATGCTAACTACATACATACCTTTGATTTCCATAAATCTTTGATTTCTCTATATATGGATTTCTCTAGATCAGGATTTTGAATCTTTTTTCAGGCTGCAGAACTTGCTAGTTTAAAATAAAAAAATTCCCAGGCGAATTCCCATCCAGGGATGCTACATTGTGTGTTCCTATAACCCAAAATTATTTAGGTTCTCAAGGAAATGACTTTTTCATTCCTTTTACTGGAGATGCTTGGAAAAGAAGGATGCCCACCCTCAGAGCTGCTGAGATATGAGTAGGCAAGGTGTGGCTAAATTCAACCCGGGACTTTATTTCAGTGCCATAATACCATAGAACAGGGGTCAGCAAAGTGCGGCTCTAGAGCCACATGCGGCTCTTTGGGCCCTTTCCTGCGGCTCCCTGTTGGATGATCCCACCACTGGGTGGCCCCTCCCCTCCCCCTCACTCACTCGCGTGAGCACACACACACACACACACGTGGTAGAGAGAGAGGGGTAGAGAGATGAGAGGCAGAGAGATGAGAAAGAGAGAGGAAAAAGAGATGAGAGGGAGGGAGGGAGGAAGGGAGATGAGAAAGAGGGAGAAAGATGAAAGAGGGAAAGGGAGAAAGATGAGAAAGAGGGAGAAAGATGAGTGAAAGAGAGAGGGAGTAATGAGAGAGGGGAATGATGAGAGAGAGGGAGAAAAATGAGGGAGGGAGGAAGAGAGGGAGGAAGAGAGAGACCTGTTTAAAAGAAAATACCTGGAGCCACAAAACCTGGATAGGCGTGGCTGGGGTGTGTGTCATGTGACTGGGTGGGAGTGAGTGATGTCAAGTTGGCCACGCCCACCCACGTTTTGTGGCTCCCGGTGTTTTGTTTTCTGTGGGAAACGGGCTCGAGTGGCTCTTGGAGTGTTTCAGATTGCAGAGCCCTGATCCAGACCATCCTGAAGAGGTTTGTTTCTCAGGCTGTGCCCCGACCCAGATCCCCGCTGCCCGGGATGCCCAAAAATGTCCGAAAGATGTGGGCTAGCAGGGCTACATTCGGACTATAAGAAGCACCCAGATTTTAAACCCCCTTTTGGGGGGGGGAGTTAAAAGGTGCGTCTTATACTCCGAACAAAATACGGTAATTGGGACTCAGCTGGGAATGAACGTAATTCTCAGCTGTTACAATAAAAAAGGCTTTGGGGGACTATTTGTGTGTTTTAATGACTCGGGAGGCCTAGGTCACAACAATACCAGACGTGGATCAGGATGATGAATGGCAAGTTAATTTTGATCAAGGTAGGCATTTTTTTTTTTTAATTCCGAACGCCAAACAATGGGCTTTTCACTTATTCATAATGGTGGAGCCAAATTCCATCCCTGCTTCTTGCTTTCCCAGCTTTGTATCTGATTAAATCAGATTTTGCTGCAATCGCAAAGGAGGAGCTGGGCAAATAGCAAATAATTAGGCAAATAATTTCAGTTTGAGATGTTGACACTCCCACGGTCAACGAAAAGGTCATCGAGGAAAAAAATGTCACACAAGAAGTGGAAATTTATTTCCTTTTTGATTTTATTTTTTTATTTCCACTTATATCCCGCCCTTCTCCGGAGACTCAGGGCGGCTTACAATTTCTTAAGCACAACTTAATGTGCTCAGCAAATTCCTTCATTCCTTGGATATGCCTGCTTTATTTGGGGGGGGGTTGCCCCCCCCAGTGGCATTTTTACGAAGTCAGTTTATTGCCCCTAACAATCTGGGTCCTCAGTTGACCTATCCCCAAAGGATGGTAGCAGGGGTGAAATCCAATTTTTTTTTACTACCGGTTCTGTGGGCGTGGCTTGGTGGGCATGGTGTGGCTTGGTGGGTGTGGC
>JANHFM010002774.1:93690-107186 GCA_032468115.1 Grayia smithii | reverse complement strand
ACAATAAACAGTTGATTAAATTTAAAATTAAAATTGGCAATTTAAAAATCAATTAAAACAAGTAGAAAAATTAAAAACCCGTCAGTCAGCCAATCTGTTGGAACAGACACCTCTTCAGGTCATGACGGAAGGATCGGAGGTCAGGGGGCCGTCCGGAGTTCAGTGGGTAACCCATTCCAGAGGGTTGGTGCGCCCACCGAGAACGCCCTCGCCCTGGGAGCCACCAGCCAACATTGTCTAGCCGATGGCACCCTGACTACACTACATTTACAGGAAACTTTCTTTAATGATGGTTGGTCATTTAGTCTAATGTAGTTTAACAACATTATGTTTTGTTTCTGAGACTGCAAACTGGCAGCTTCATTTTTCCCCCTCATGTAGAAAATAATTTATTATATATTTGGCTTGGCAAGTCAGATTTTACAGATCTAGTTTAGATAAATCCATCCAGTCTTTTTCTATCAAAGTTCATTGTGGATTTTCATGGAATCAAAACCATGTAACCTTTACTTGTTATATAAGAAGAACTTTTATTCCATTAGAAAACTTAGTATCAAGAGGCATAGTAGAAAAACAGCAAAGCAAAAAAGCAGGAACATGATGGAAGAACCAAAGACATGGAAAAGCCAGTTAGATTTCAGTGATACCTATTTATGCTGACTTGCATATTTTTATGCCATGCACATTAAGTTTAGAAAATACAGAAAGTCAGCATTCCTTTCATATAGCTTATTAATGTAGCTAAGGCACTTCTGCTTTATAAATAATATTGTTTACACTTGCACTTTCTCCTCTTTCCCATTTTGTGACTGTAATTTTTATCATTCTAACTTTGGCAAATAATCTCAGTTAACGAAATAACTGGAATTTAATTTATATTCAAACAGTACTCAAGCAATTCATGGATGTTTTACAATCATTTCATTACACTCAAAGTATACACATAGATTTCAAGAGCTACGATTTTTTTTACAAAGTCAAGTGATATAGTATGTTTTATCAAATATTTGATATACTTATTAATATAAAAACTATTGAAGAACTTATTAAACATTTTCCCATTGCTAATGTTAACATCCTGCTTTATTAAAAATAGTTTGATGAACTACTTGCTCCCATAAAAAATACACATACATTTAAAATTTATATTATTAAGCAATATAAGAAAACAATGAGCCAGGATAGGATAATTATAATTTAATTTGTTTTATTACAAATATAAAGAGAGCAAAAATAGAATAAAGAGAAGGGACTGTGGAGGTCTTCTAGTTCTGCTTAGGCAGGAAACCCTATACCAGTGATGCAGGGGTGGGTTCCACTTACCTTTACTAACAGTTCGCAACAGGAGTACATGTGCACGTTCTGTGCATGCGCAGATCGCCCCATGATGACATGGGATGGGTGGGCAGAGCCTCCTGCCGGTTTTACTACCGGTTCTAAGAACCGGACAGAACTAGGAGCAACCCACTACTGCAGTGATGGCTAACCTTTTCCAGATTGAGTGGCCAAAGCACCCGAACCCCCAAAATGCAACGTGTGCGCAGCCCTCGTGCATGCGCCCTGCCTCTCACATGCAGCCCCCCACATGGGCCCTGTCCCCCATGCATATGTGCATCAGTGGTGGGTTGCTCCCGGTTCATCCTGGTTCGCACGAGCCAGTAGCAGTGACATTGTGACATCACCGAACCGGTTCTCCGCAGCCAGGAGTTGGGCCCACCAGCCTGCCCCTACCTTATTTTTATCCTTTGTTTCTGAGCAGTTTAGCTGAGGCACGGCAATCTATTGAAAAGTGCCCATCAGCTATGCTAAACTGCTCTGCGCTTACCCAGAGTGCTTGGTTTGAGCTGTATGTCGCGCTACAGCTGGGAAACCATCTACTGCACATGCATGGAGCGCCTGTTCAGCGTGCATGCGAGCGAAGCGCGTGCATGAAGAGAACTGGTGGTACCACTGGTTAGAACTCACCACTGGTGTGCACAGGCCCCTGCACACGCCCCGTGCATGTGCCACGCCCCCACACATATCACCATACACATGTGCATACCCCCACGCATGCGCAGGAAAGACCCAACAACCAGCTGGCCGGTGGGAGGCGCCCATGCATGCGCAGCAGAGCTGAACTGGGTTGACAGCTCACATGCTCACAGAGAAGGCGCTGGATGCCACCTCAGTGCCCTATACCATTTCAGACAAATGGTTATCCAACCATTCTTTATATGTTTTAGCATCCAGTCCCCCAATCATCTTTGTTGCTCTTGCTGTTAAATCAACATATGCATAACATTAAATTTGGATTGACTAGTTCATACAGGAATGCTAAATAGCAATAGAGCCAGATCCCAATTCTTGTAGAGAATTTCACAGCACCAAGCTAGTCTGTTGTGTTACACAAGGAATCTGTGAATTCTACTAATAAATTTTTCTCAATACACCTTTTATTTACTTATTTTAAATATTTGTATCATTGCCCATCTTAAGAAACAGAACTTGTGTGCTTCACAACAGCAATAAAAACCAAAGGCAACAAAAACAATAACATTCAAACACAAACCTAGTGACCCAGCCATTCAGCAAGTCATCTCAAAACCTGGCCTCCCTCGATTCTGGTACTTGGGAAAAGAGTCAGTTCTTAACAATCTTGCCATAGGCAATTTTTGCTACACATGCCATAGGTTCACCATCACAGCACTAGACCATGAAAATATTTTTAGACATTTATTCCACTATTTTGGTTACAAAAAACACATTCTGCTTTGCCATCCTTTTTAATGAAATAATAAAGTGGTGCGTTTTAAAAGTAGGGATTTCCCTTTAATTTTATATTATTATTTATACTCTCAGCAATTAAGAACAGCTATATGGCAATAAGCATATAGTAAATATAGAATAAAAATCCATAATATAAAATTAAAAATTGTGCAGTGAAAGCAAACATAGCAATAATAAACCAATGTTATTATCTCTTTCTCTATAGATTTTCCAAACGAATTTAATTTTCAAAAACTTACAGAAATGTGATAGCATAATTTGCAATTAAAACGTTTAAACAAAGGTTTCAAAAAAGCATACTTTCTTAGGTCCTTACATTCTGGATATATCTACTTACTGGATTTTTCATACACCTCTTCTTACATCTTTTCATTTCATGTTCTGCTTTATATGCCATCATTCCATTTTTGTCAAATTAAGCTTGGAAACTGAACTGTCTAGAAATTTGGAGGTAACAGGATTTTCAAAAAATGGAATTTCCAATGTGTTCTAGTTAATCTTGTAAGTTAGGTCTGTTAGTACAGTGCTTATAAGGATCGCCAGAAAGACAAATCCCTTCTCCGATTGCTGAAAGTGCAGTCCTTTGTCTGCCACATTTTAAAGTTCATACTAGCTATTTAATTTTTTTAAATAGCTATTAAAATAGATAATTGTCTCAATTTATTCACAGTATTTTGAAGGCACATCTTCCAGTGTAATGAAGAGTTTTTCTATGGGATATAATGGCACATTGTATGAGCATAATGTTATTTTATAGAGAAAAATGATCATGTAACAAATATATTGTACTTCTAGAAGAGCATTAAATAGTTGGAATAAAATTCTGATGGCACTGTTCCTAATCAATTTAAACATCCAGGCTATCATTTAAGATGTAATCAACAAACGTTTTAAATGTTACTAGATATATCATAGACATGTGCCTAAGTCACATCAGCATTTATTTTAAAGCAACAGCTAAGGCTATCACTATACCAGTGGGTATAATCTTCCAAAGAAAGATATGTCAGTTTTAGGTGGTACCACTATCTGCTGATTTGAAGCAATGTCCATCCATTTTGAATAGGCCAAAACTTATACTGGCATAGAATTTTTGACCCCTCTCCTATACTATGTCTGCTTCCAGGTATTCTGTCAAGTCCTTCCAAAATAATGGCTAACAAAACCTAACAGGATTTATATACTTTAGATGGGCCTAGGACTGTGTCAGAATAAGGAGACTTCTACACACATTTAAAATTTATTTAAATTCAACTCACTCATGGGTTGAGGATCAGATGAAAATAATGTCATAGGTTCACACTACCAAAAATATGTTGTCAAGTTAGGTCCTTAGGTGCAAATGTAAAAGCCCCAAAGAGAGGTCAGTTGTGGGAGAGAAATATGGAATGGAAAATGAGAAATTAGGGAAATATTCCTGCCAAGTGAATCAGTTGTGTTCATATGCAGAACAGCTAATGAAAAGGCAGCCTTGTGAGGGCTAGTTTCTTGGTGAAATAGCACTTATTAAAGATTTTTTCTTTGATTCTTAACAATTTTATCACTTCAACATTTAGTAGCATTTTTCTCTTGAACAAACAAAATTAGAGAGAAATAATAGGTTTTAAATTTATATATAGTCATCTAAATTCCAAGACAAATTTTAACAAAAAGTTGCTCTCATTGAAATTGGGAAATATTGTTTGGCAAACTTTAAATCTGAGCAAATAAATATAAAGTGATACTTATATTAACATAGTCAATTCTTTAAGTGTGTGTTTGAAATTGCCAGAGACAATTGCAAACACACAAAAAGAAATGCCCACAGCAATCAGCAGAAATATGCAGATAAAGCCATCATAATACTGCTTTCTGTGAGGTCAGTTAAGAAACCTATTGAAATGAAACAACTTTATTTGAACAAAAGGAAGACAACCTTGGATATAAGATGAACTACTCCTTCTGAAAAAAACATTTGTCAGAAAATTTTTTAAATATACAGAAAAAATCTTAAATATACAGAAAAATCTGATACATGGTCTGGCATTTTTACCTTGTCAACTAAGATTATCAAAACTATAGGAGACAGTTATTTTCCTTAAAAAAATCTACACATACATATAGTTGTGCCTGTAGGTATACAGCTACAGATAGTGTTTGACTTATGACAGTTGAGACTGGAATTTTTACTACTAAGCAAGACACTTGTTGTGAATCATGCACCATTTTTTGACCTTTTCTTGTCATGGTTGTTAAGCAAATCACCTATTAAGGTCATTATGCAATTCTGGCTTTCCCCACTGAATTTATCAAAAGCTCGCCGGGAATGGTGCAAATGAAGATCACATGACCCCAGAACACTGGAACTGTCATAAATACATGCTGATTGCCAAGCACCTGAATTTTAATCACATGACTGTGAGGATGCTGTAATGGTCATAAGTGCAAGGAAAAGTTTTAAGTCACTTTTTCTCAGTGCTCTTGCAACTTTGAAGGGTCACTAAATAAATGGTTGCAAGTTGTCCTCATTTATTGAGTGCCTTGGGCAACAGCTGTTATGATAAAAAATCCCCACATTTATTACTTTCACAGCACATCTCCCTCTGTCTATTGTTTGCCATTCGTCAGTTAATACCCATTTTCCTAAGCCACCACATGTTCTCCCCCCACCCTACAGTGCTCAAACAAGCTATCTCCTCCTGGGCTGCTTTTGTCCACAGTACATTTTATCCCTAAAAAGTGCTAACTGAAAGTTAAGAAGCCTCACTCTGTGACCTCATTTGATTAGATCTCTCTGCCAGCCCATGCTGTTGCCTGACACTGACAAGATCCTAGTTTCACACACGTTTTTTCCTTGCCTCCTAAGCAACTTGCATCTCACAACCCAGAGCATGCTAGACCAACAGCTGGTGTTAGTGCATTCCTTTCCACATGTGTTCCTCTATGAGTCTGCTTATTCTCTTGTAATCCATTTTTCACCTATGAATGTAAAGACAAACTTCTCTTCTTGCTAATTATCCCAATGCCAGGATGAGCTTTCTAAAGAGGGGGTACTGAGGAGAAAGAACGGTAAGTTTGCTCTTTTATTCAGCTTTTTAATGAGTTCCATAAACCTCCTTCAACATTTGGGCTCACCCAGCTATATGGGGGTCATATATGTCTAATGTAATGCCCTGAAAAGCTGAAGTAAAATCATAAGCTCAGTTGTAGTCATGTGATATTCAGTTAACAGCCAAGTTTCCAGGACCAGTTATAGTTGTTGAACAAGGACTATCCGTACACATTTACAAACCAGAAACTATAAACTTAAAAAAGGAATATAATAAATAGTTGACACTGTGTTATAAATTAATTACCTACTATATAAGGTATTATATCAATTTGTAAATTACTTACTACTTACATGACTCTGAGAATGGCAACCTTTCTGTCACACTCTATTCCAGGGGAGGTACATTATGCTGGGAATGAATCACTTTAGCCCATCTTATTCCATGTATGTTGCCACAGAAACTAGGTTAAAAGATTTTGGTTGAAATGAATTTTTATGTTTACTAGAGATAGTTGTATATGTCTTTTTAGGGTAACCTGCCTTCACAAGATTTACTGTCTAATAAATCCTACTGAATTGTGCTCTTATTTGCAGGCATGTGGTTTTTGGGGGAAAAAGTATGCACATAATAATGATTCAAAGAAGTGTATTAATCCATTGACAATCTCTTGAGGACTGCATTTAATGTTGGCTAATCTGACTGACAATGCTCCTATCCCTGTGGATTCAGGGAAGATGCTTTGGAGGTTGAAAAATGTTGGTGTGCATGCTTGTGAATGTAGAAATAGGTTCAAGTCCAGGGTGACAGCCAGAAACAGCTGGGACAGGAGAAGGGATTCAAATTCCATTTGACTTCTTGGTGGCAGATAGAGCTTTGCAAAGTAGCTAAAGTGAAGCCTTACTTGTTGCTTTGGAACAGGGGCCCCAATCCCTGTGCCGTGGCCTGGGTACTGGGCCTATTCACAAGCAGGTCGCAACCTATTCACAACCAGGTGCACAGGCACACACATGCAACTTGACTCATGCAAGTGGTGGGCCAGAGCACACGCACATGTAGCCCCACTTGCAGTCAAGCTACATGTGCATGTGCACTGGTCGAGTTCCTCTCCCCCCCACCAGCCCGGCTGCCACACTGCAACGGTTGGAGACCACTGCTTTAGAAGATCTAGCCAATCTGGCTGGTAAATAGCAATAGAAACATTCCTAATTGTTTTCTTACTTTGATGCTGGGTCAAGAGATTTCTCTAGGTGTTTGCATCAGTGTGAAAATGTATGCAGATAAAGGGTATCTGTTACTTTGAAGAACTTAATTTTGCTCCTCTGCAATGTCACGTTGGTCCAAAATAAAGCAGAAGTCATCTCTGATTTGATTGTAGATGAGAAAATTTACTTGATTTTTCTAAGAGAGACATTAGGGAAGAGAGGCCAGCTAGTAGGTGTCCACCTTCTCCTGCCCGAGTACTCTGTAGGAAGTGGTGCAATTATGATTCATAAAGAGAGATTATCAGGGTGCCTGTGAGAGACTTGGTTCATACTGAGGTTGTACAGCTGGAGATAGATTTGAGGTTTTGTTTGTCTACCAGCTCTACACTTGTGTAATAGAATACCTCATTGACTTGACAGTTCTCCTGGCCTTGAAGTTAGTGCTGGAGACTTCTATGGTTATGATGTTCAGAGATATTAATATCCACATTGGTTTGTTTGAGCCATGGCAATGTGCATCTGTCCCAGTTGGGAACAGGACCAATATAAAATATTATCTTATCGATAACTTTGTTTTTATCAGAGAAGTAGTCCATAAGTAGGGAAACCTCAGGTTTTCTGTTGTTATGATTGAACAACCTCTGCAGGGAGATTGGTCTAATTAGGATGGGCTGTTATAAAAAGGTTTTGCATCAAATTGGATTCTATGAAAACTAGGAAGTGTTTGGGACTGAATTCACTAGAGATTTGTTCCAGGTTGGTACCTGGAAGAGGAACTTCAGTAAGGCTGTTAACACAATTGTACCAACTGCTCTCTCTGAACCACTTCAAAACTTGTCCTGTTACTGGGGCCATCTGATTTTTAATTTCTTGATTCCAATAAAGGAGCTCAGGGTTGAAATGAAGGGTCCTTGGTGTTCTCTGAGCTTGGTTGTTCTCTTGCAGTCATTTCATTACCTAAACTATGTAACATCATCAGTGCACCAAGGACCTCTGATGTCTTGATTTTTAAAAAAAAATCTAAACTGTTGAAAGACTATGATATTTATTGATAAAACAAGTTAAATAAATTTAAAAGTAAGAGTTTTAAAAATTTATGTTTGAACATTGCATTCAGAGCAATTAAAAACTTGGATATGTGGAGGAAAAATGCTTTTACTGGAACATTGGAAAGAGTATTAGATAATAGGAAATAATTTAATATTTCAATTAAAAAAAATCACCTGAAATGCCAACATCATACAATATTGTAACTGCCAAATATGTTTGAAGAGGAAAGTTTTAAATATGGAAAAAGTTCTAGCCCACATCTCTTATGGGGTTTAGGGGTTCCAGACCTCCTTTATTCTCATTTCTCCCCAAACTATTTGCCATAAAAAAAAACCTGCATGCATAGAGGCTCTTCAACAATTGAAGATCCGGATTTTCCAGAGTCCCCATTTATATGAACAGCCTAAGACAATAGAGGTTATTTCTGTAAAGAAATAGTTTACAAAACATTGCTGGACCAGTGTCCAAAAAGGATGATTAGATGATTCTACAAGTTTCCCAATTTTCCTCTCTCCAGTGCAGCTACTTGCTTACTTCTGAATATAAGAAACCTTCCCTTCTACATCCAATTCACAAGTAGGCATCTATATTTTAAAAAAAATATTTTTATACTACTTTTCATTAAAATAATGAAAAATAAAAGCTCTGCTTTTATAAATACAATTTTAGTATTTTAGCAATTATTCAGCATAACACTCACCCCCAGGCAAATCTACCAATTACCTCTCAGTGTGTTCTTCAATGTAGCATTTTAGAACCTACCCATTTCATTATTCTGCTAAAATTTGGTCAAACTCTCTATTTGACACTATGATAATAAAATTTCATTAATGAAATTTTAAATTCTGTCATTAATGTGAGTCTTGTGTTTTTAATTTAAAAAATTGTTTTAAACGCACGGGGCCTTTTACAACAGCCACTTTTTATAAGGATCTATTCTTGTCAAATCATATACATGGAATTATCCAATGTGATAAACAATTTTATTAGAAACCTGTTTCCAGAACAATTTTAACTGTACAATAATTTGACAAAGCAAAATGCCAGAAGAGGGAAAAAGGATGGAAATTATTGAATTACAACCAGGAAATTCACTGTGAAGATGTCAACAAAGGCAAAGGTCTTGAGCAAAACTCTGTGAGTGATTTTGTGGAGTAAGATATACATTTAGAGCATAAACAAACAATGTGAAGAGCAATCAATGTGGAGAAGCAACATCAACATGAACATTAAGCATCGTTGTTGAATTATGAACTTTTTGGTTGAGGTAGTACTTTTAATATGCTATGGATTCAGAAGGTAATAAAGGTAATGTAAAGAAAACAAGTGTAAGCCCCTCCCCCCATAACATGAAGTTTCACAAACAATAGTAAGAGCACGTATATATTGCAATTTTATTTCTTCTGCTCAAACAAAACAGCGTTAGCATTTAAGAAATTTTAAAATGACACAATATGGTAAAAATAGCAGAGAATTAACTGAGAAACTCAAAAAGAAGTAAAACTAAATGCATGAAATTGTAACATTCATTAATGTTTCATCTTCAGTTTTGATTGACACTTGATGCTTGCAAACCTTTTAAACAATGAACTTTTTTCATGACAACTCTGAAGAGATTTCAGCACCAGCACTAAGATTTGTACATTCAGTTTGTATTCAATTGACTTATTAGCCATTTGTGTATGATAGGACAGGTTTATTACAGATCAGATCACAGTGTTGAGGAAAGCATTGCCTTCCTGGAATTAAAAGTGATCCCCTAAACCATATTCAGCTTAAGGCATCTACTTACAAAAGCACAGGAACCATCATTACATTTTCAAAGAAGAATTATTAAAAGAATCTAATAACCTGTAGCTAATTTTACTTACAGGATTATCTGGCAATGGCATAACTGTCACTATTACAGCCTGATTTAACAGTTTAACTAAACTGAGTTTCCCGAAATGGTTCAGTTCAGGACCATGTTAACTATGCATGTTGAAAGACAAGGTCTCAGTTTCATTTTTTCTTTTTCCCTTTACACAGAACTCATTAATTTTAGACCAAGGCACAAAACGTTTAGTGCATTAACCAGTTTCATTCACAATCTAGTAACTTAATGTTCTTACCTTTGGACCACTTACATGTTTAAGATTCTTGCGAGCCCATCTTTGAATTTTCTTTACAAACAAAATCAAACATGATTTCTGACAGGAATAAGCGTATTAGCTTATACTGCTTAAACATACATTACTTTCGAAAGATGAAAATGCCTCCTCTTAATTTCAAGCAATTATATGCTTTGAGATTTAAATGCCTTCAATTAAAGAATATGGAAAAAATAATTTAAAGCCATGGCCACTGATTACATGTTATAAGCCATATTTCTGTCTTATACAAAGAGGGAAAACAAGACTGTTTCTCTGAAAACAGCCAAAATGGGCTGTTTATTTGCTTTGGTGTTCAATACTCAGGGAGGATATGCTAGTTAAAGCTTTCTTTCTAAACTGTTTCTTTCTAAACTGGATGTTAACTGAGTAAATTAAGAAAGCAAGTAATTAAACTCAAACATTATTTTGAAATCAGCATAGATCATAAAATCAGTATTCCACTATTACAACATGGAGAATTTAAGATGTAATCAGGAATACATATATTTTTTCCAAATCACAAAACAGATTACACACAAAAGTTTTAAAAAATGTAACGCAAATGTAGAAATGGGAAAGGAGAGAAAACTGGGTATGTGATTTTTCTTCCCTTTAAAACTAGATTGCTACATCAATTCTTAAGACTTTTTCCATTTTTTCTTTTTTCCAGATGTCAATATTTAATTGTGCAATAAAATCCAATGCATGGTGACAAAAATAGGAGCAACCCAAAAAATACCAATTGAGTAATACTTTTCCCCCAATCCCGTCTCTTCTCAATTTACTGACAGTGATCATTTACAAATTCAGGTTAAAACAAACTTTGTTAAGGTCAGTGATGGAGAAGGGTAGAAAAATAACACATGGATTATTTATTTTAGAATCATACCAAAATTTAATTCAATGAACAAATGTAGGTAGCCAATGTGAAAATAATATGGTATTACTTTTCATTGCCTGTTTTAAAAATTTCTTCTAAGTATTATCCTGACGCTTAATGCTTAACTTTATATCAAGCTGAAAAAAGAAGCAAAAAGCAGGGTTTCAAGAACTGCTACTGAAACATTACTAAGTTTGAAATACAAATGAAATGATACAAAAAGTATTAAGTACCTGGTTCTATTTAACATGTTTACTGATAAATCACATTTTCCTTATTATTACACATGCATGCAATATAAGGAAAAATAGTGCAGCAATTAATACAAATTGTTTAAATAAAAAAGTTGCCCCAATTCCCAACCCAACACCTCCCCAAGTTTGCCTGGGCATTAACTAGGCCTTATTGTAAAAAGGCTATTTAATATTTGTGGCATGCAAGAATGGTTTAAATTAAAAGCCAACTCTGTGGTTATTTATGTTACAAAAATGTCTGCATGCATAAATCTTAAAAGCTCAAAAACCTATGGTAAGTCTATAACAATCTAACAATTTACATTTGATCATATTGATTTGTATTCAGGAGAAGTCTCAGATTTGGTAAAGCATATCATTTTAGGAAGGCATCTATATCTTTATAATCTGGGCAGCATTTGCATTTTTCTTTAAAAAACTTCATGAAGGCTAATCAGAGAGGCTTGCTTATCCTAAGAATCCAATATTCAATATACCATGATATTCTGGATCTCTCATTCATCAACATTGGGTTTTACAGTTTCTATGCTGTGAATTGAAGTCATGCTTTGTTTTTAATCAAGGAAATATCTAATGCGATAGGAAGACTACCTGAGATACAGTTGTATGTCAATCTCATTTGCTAAATTCTTTACGAAGAAAACCTCTCTGAAAAGCCTCCTTAAGTTTTTCTCCTTTTTAAAAACTTAATACACTGTAAATATGCAGCTTCAATATTGATATGAAACATTTCAATGCACCTGCCTAACAGGCTTATGATTTTCTGCATAAATCATTGCCACAATTTAAGACTATTTTCCATCTTGTTGAAAGTCAGAAAACAGCAGCAAAAGGAAATAGTGTATCACCATATTGTTGTCTGAAAGTTCAGAATCTTGTTTTCTCCTTCTTTCAAGAATATTTTTCCATTATCTTCCAGCAGCTCAGAAAATGTAGCTGATTTTGTGCAAGACCAGTGGTCCAAACATCTTAGTCCTAATCTTTCTACACTGTATTCGACTTGTTCAGTTCTTGTCGAATTGCTGATTTGAGCAATGGGAAGGAAAAAAGAACAGTCTGTTAACTGATGAAGAAAAATGTGAACTGATACCTTTGAAAAACATGTCTATTAAAATATTAAAGCTCATATAGCACCCCAATATTACTGTATTAGTGTTGGATTCACAATATTTATATGTTTGATTTATCAAGTAAATAGAAAATGAAGTGGGAAGATTGTAGAACACTGTATTTGGACAAATAGCACTGTTTGTTTTAGAGATTATGTTCAAACTGAAATTTGATGAAAACTGAGAGACAAAAACATAAAATCAAGATACATAGTAAAGTGAACTGAGTAGAAGAGGAATGAAAACATGAAAGGTAAATTTGAAAACATATTTAGGCTTATGTTGCCTAAGAATGATTATGACTATATACGGGAGAAAAAATTTAGGGAATCTATTTATTTGCTACTACTATTCATAGGTATTAGTGATGGAAATCCAACTGATTACTGTTGTTGCTTCTGCTGGCCTCAGTGTGGCTGCAATATAGTAAAATATAAAAGGATCAATTAAAAGGATCATTTGAGGGGAAATGATGTCTGTAAAATCCAAGTGATGTAAGTGATGAAAATGTACATAATATACATTTTTGGGTAAACTACACACACTTCATATAAATTACAGTAGTAATGTATTCCCTGATTTGCCAAAAATGGCATTTTTCCATTATTTCAGAATGAAGTCCAAACTAAGATATTTTCTATCCACTACATCAGAAGCAAAAATTGAAGTGTTTTATCTATAATTGTACTTAAAATTGTTTATATTTAACATGAATCACTTCATGTGAGATAAGTGGTCATATCAATTTGACAAAATAGATGATTACTATATATTAATGAGTTTTCATTATATTTTTTCCTGTTGTAAGGTACACCATTGGAAGAGAGATAGTTTCAAAAATCAGCTAAGAAATGAAGTCATTAAATGAAATAAAACAACTGATATGAAGCTTGATGAGTTCCTACTGGAACCAAAAAATCATAACCTAACCTACTCAATTCCCTGATGAATATACACTAGAGGTGACAAATAGATTTAAGGAATTAGACCCGATAGACAGAGTGCCTGAAGAACTATGGATGGAGGTTCACAACATTGTACAAGAGGTAGCAACTAAAACCATCCCAA
>JANHFM010002774.1:74701-85377 GCA_032468115.1 Grayia smithii | reverse complement strand
TTTTATGGCTGGGGGTCACCACAACATGAGGAACTGTATTAAAGGGTCATGGCATTAGGAAGGTTGAGAACCACTGCCTTAGCACATCACAAGGGATATTTTCTATGATTTATTTAAAAATGTAAAAGACAAAACAGCAATGATTCTAAATATATAAGCTACTAATCAAATCTAACTTAAAACTCTTCTATTCCAGTCATTTGTGGGTAATATAAATGGCTTTTAAAATAAGTGATAAATACCTTGAAATAATAGGTGATTTACTTCCATTCATTGTATTTGTTCTTTCCCAAGGCTTTCTTGTTAATTCTGCAGGAAATAAAATGTCTACGTTTTAGGCTTATATGCATTAGATAACTCTGAAAGAATTATCATGCTTAAAGTGAATAGTGTTTTGTACTACTTTGAATAAGTCACTGCTTGGCAGAACTAAAATAAAGGCCAAACCAAAAAACTTTGTTCCGAGCTTGAACAAAGCAAAATCCAGATGAACAAGAAGGGCAACACTCGTATGCATCTTCCCATTTCTTCTATCAACTGCCTCCATTATGGCATATCCTAATACTTTACTGGTCCCCATTTACCCAGTAACTAATCTTTTTACCCTCTCTTCAACTGCTTAATCCAGTGTCCCAGAACCTTGTACTCTATCTATCTGCCTTCCACCCCATCTCACTGCAATGACTCTTGGCAGCTAAGAACAGGTAAGAATACCATAAAAAATAAAACAAAAATATATAAAACTGATAATGACTACCAAGATAGTCAATTAAAAGCAACCATGAGCTCCCAACCGACTCCTAATCCTATACACTCTTTACAGCTTTTTGAAAAACCATCAGGCTATGGCAAATCTAAACTCTGAGGGAAGGGTGTCCATAGGGCAAGCACAGGGTCAGAAAATTCCTGCTTTCTGAGTTTGCAGGATGATATTTTCCAATGAAGGAGTCTGCAAGTGTGTTTCTAATGGGATGGGTAGAAACAATTGGAAAGAGGCAGCTCTGCAAATAATCTTCCCCCATCCATTTCACAGGAAGCTTTATAACTTGAATTACACTTGGAAGCATTCTGAGAGCCAGGGGAATGTCTCATTTTTTCCCCATTCTCCTCCAACCATTTCTCTTCAAATAAAACCATCCTCCTTTATTCCATTCCTCTTCCTTTTAACCCTTTTCTGTTCCCCACATACATTTTTGCTCAGGTAAAAGCCTTGTTTTGTGCATTGATTCAATCAGGTCTTTTTATTCATTAAATGGTGCATATGCAGGTTTCATGGCTTGGGGCTACCTATTTGAAGAACCAATCTCCCCCATGACATACAACTAGTTCACCAGATGGGAAGGCAGGATATGTTGCTTGTACAATCTGTTAGTGATGTATATCTGGTGGGACCATGGAAAAGGTTCTTTTTCCCGATCGCCCTTTCTCTATGGAATATCATTCTTCCTGATCATGGCCCCCAACTTGTTTCTTTTCTGAAAGGACCTGATGACATGGTATTGTCCTTGAGCCTGGAGACCAAGAATGGAGATTGAGTCGATCAAGTGTTGATTTGATTTTGTTGCTTCTGCCATTGATGGTGAGGGAGGGGTATGGGACTTTTATGTTGTGGATTTTTAATATTGTAATCCATGTGGAGACATCTAGTGTGAGTTGGGTGACCATATAGATTTTGTCTAATAATAAAATAAATAAATTTTGGGAATGGGCCACCAAACTCAGTTGTTCTGTGGATTAAATGATTCAGGTACTGAATGTTTGATAACTACAGAAACTTTTTAATAAACACTTTAAATATGTAAATGCACTGAATTACAAGGAATACAGATGATGATTCTGCTTTCTTAAACCAAAAGGAGTTCTGGATATAGAGTTATGTATTTTTTTCTTAGATGAACCATATTAAAAGTAAGCAAAAGTCTCTCGCCAACTTCATAATTATTATTCCACAATTTATGTCACGTATTTCAATACTGTACAAGAATATTGTATCTATAAGTCACCTATGCAAACTCATGTTACACAATTTATACAGCTTACCAGGTGTGCTTGTTGAAGGGGGCTTGGGAGCTAAAGGCTCTGGTTCTTCCTGTTCAATGGGACAAAAATATGATATCTTACAAATCAGCTTAAATTTTGACTCACGGAAAAAGACTCATAATTTCAGAACCAACACAAAAATCATATTTCTAAAATATCAAGCTCTATTTAATTTGAAATATAGAAGCCATATTTTTCAATTACATAGATTAATTTCTACGATTATAACAATTTAATTGCAGAACGTCTTGTAATTTGCCAGAGTATTTTCAACTTACACTTTTTTCTTCTTTTGTTTCTGTTTCTGATGACCCCTTCTCAGCAATTCTTCTCCTTCAAGTAAGGATGAAAGAGTATTTGGTTACTATCTGCCAATATCTGACTCTCTTATTTGTCTGTTCTAACATAAATACTGATAAGAAAAGTGATAAAAGAACAAGTGTTGGTGATATCATGAGACTTGGTATGATATCACTTTTAGTTCTGTGGAAATTTAGCTGGGTCCCAGTTTTGTGTAGGGGTTAAAGGTACTAGGAGGCAGTGTGTTCTAATCCTGCATTGTGCAAACCAGCTAGATTACTTTGGGCTAGTCATCTCAGCTCTAGGAAGAACACAATGACAACTACTTCCAAAAAAATCTTTCCAAAAATATTACACTAACTTCTCCAGATAGTCATCAAGAATCACAAGTTCATTCAAAGGTACATACATTTTAAAAATCCATTATAGTTAAATTCTTACCTTCTTGCAAGTAGAGCACTCATTTCTTCCATTAATCCACTTCCTCCAAGTGGCAATGGCCCATTTCCACGACTAGTATCTGTTTTGGGTGAAGCAGAATTTGTTCCTCCACTTGGAACAGGAGAATCTTCATTCTATAAGTGACATGCAGAAAAGCAGTGATGACGCTACCATTATTATTAAGAACATATAGTTGACACATCACATTTCAAAATAGCCCAGAAACATTTTTTTAAAAAATAATTACTCGGGTTTGGCTGGGAAAAAAACCCACAGCTGCCATTGTATTGTATCTGAACATTACATACTATGGAGGGTTTTATAGACACTTCTTGCCATTATTGTGAAAATCTGAAACTAAGATTTTAAAACTGAATTTAATTACTTGAATTTGAATTGTACTTACCCGTGATACTTTTCTGAGTTTGGCTCCAGCAAGAGCAGCAGCCAGTCCTGTTAAAGGTCGATAATCTTCATACATCATTCCCATCGAAAAGCCAGTAGCAGGGAGAGGAGGTGCAGGAGGTGGAAGAGGCACCTGAGTAGGAAGGGGAGGAGGTGGTGGTGGAGGTGGCCCTAAAGATGGAAGAGGTGGAGGAGGTGGTGGTCCAGGGGGAGGTGGAACTCCTGATGGGGACTGAACAGGGCCAGATGGAAGTGGGGGAGGAGGAGGGGGTGCAGGTGGTCCTTGTGTAACACCTGGTGAAAAATACATACACACATATAGAAACCAAGATACCAAGTAAAATTCAAAAGAACTAATTCTCTATTACTTCAAATGAAAAGAAACCTTTATATATCCTAACGTGGCTTTCATTAGGAAACTGGTCAATGTCATTTCAGCCATATTAATTCATATGCTTCAACTAACATAAACAATTTAGTTTGGGAAAACAGCATTCAAAATTTCTTAAATAAATGATGAAAATAATATTTATGTCAACTGTAACAATGGAAAACCTTTATTTTTAAACTGAATTACAGTAATATAACATAATATAATTTGTGCCTTCTTTGTATACCTAAAAAAGTGCATTCTCCGTTCCTCCAATTCTAACACTTAAGCTTGTTTTAAATACAAAATACCAGAAAGTAATATTTCCATTTCCATTCATATTTCATGCTTTTGATTTTCCCCAGAAGTATTAATAAAACATATTAATAAAACATATATTAGTGTGTTAGAACATTTCAATCTGTTGATGAAATTATTATTTTCCCCAACAGCATTAATGAAAACAAAAATATTCTATAATTGATATATAGTTTTGCCTGGAAATATACATTATTGTATGGTTGTCAAACTTGATCAAGACACGTGACATATTGTGACTTTTTTGCCTTTGTGGACCCCAAACTGGCTTGGCCTGCATGTGATGCATCTGGCCTGCAGACCGCCAGTTTGACTAACCTGAATTATCACAACTCTGTAAGAATTTGCCTAATTTTGAATTATGGCTTACTGGGAAAAAAGAGATCCCTTATGTTTATCTCAAAAAATAACCCCACATAGTGATATTTACCCGATAGGAATATGACCTTGTATTTCAGATATTTCTCCAAAAAAATAATTAAAAGGCAGAAAAATTAAGCACCTGAAAACATTTTGGACACTTCACTATTTCCTTATTTTATTAGTTGCCAATCTCAAAGGCAAGAAGATTTATTTTCACCAACAAATATGTATATGTGACATTTGTGTACATACGTACATGAGTGTATGTGTGTGTGTGTCTGTACTTCCTCTCCAAAATACTAAAAAGGATCAATATTAATGATTATTAATTAAATCTATCTGTAAAAAAAGCTCCCCATTTGTTAAATTAACTGATTCTCCATCCACACAATTCCACAAACACTCACATAAACAAAAATAATTTATCTGAAGAAAGCTGTTTTATAAGCATAAGAGTATGTATGTTCACCCTATGGTAAATCCCATAAAGTTTAATAGTGCTGTTTTTTCTGGGGTTTTTTCAAAATCAGGATATGAACTCATGGCTGGCAGGCTTTCTATTACAGATACTCTATACAGTGACTAGGGTCCTCATACCGGTTCCTTCTTGAAGAATTTCCTCTACCTCTATTACAATATTTACTGTAAATGTAAAATAACTCTCTCATTTCAATCTCATTTGGAGAAAAAAAAAAACCCTCATCTTCCTTTCGGGTAAATATGATAGAAGAACAATTAGTTTGTCACAAAACTGATTTATAAAAAATAAATCAGTTAGATTCCTAAGAATTTTCAGCTAAATAGATTAAATAAGAGGAGCTTAAAGTTATCCATATATACAAATGGCATGAATGAATCTGCTATCCGTCTGTCTATCTCCATTTCTATTCCCTATTGATAATGAAGTATCAATGGAAAGGCTCTCAAAAGAAATAACAAAGTAAAACTAAATATTTTAAGGAATAATATTAAAATATCAAAATACCAATTCACTGTCAGAATTTTTCATTTAATCAAGTCTTATGTTTACTTTCAGTAAGTCCCTTTCCCACAAATAACAGTTTAGAAACTATTTGAAAAAATAAGCAAACCATTCTTCCAAAAGTGTTTTTCCAAAGTAAGACACTGATAAATTTAACATTTTCCTAAACTTTGGTTGGATATATGAAGATTAGGAGAGCTTTAAAAATGTTAGTTCTTCAGGATAAATCAAGTTTGGGATGCAAATTAGTTTGAGTGCATTTTTTTATTAGTTAATTAGTATCAACATCAGAAACCTTACCCTGCTGAGACGTAGGTTCAGCCGGCTGAGAGGCTGTCTGCAAGACTGGCTCAGAAGCAGAAGAGTCTCCCAGCACAGAGTTTAGAGAGTTCTCAACAAAGGCAGGGGGAGCTGCAGAGGGAGAAGGGAGAACACTAGGCTTGGATGAGGGAGCTGAGGCATTAGGGGAGGTTGGAGAAGAAGCTTGAAGTCCAGAGACTGAGAGAGGTTGAAAGGAAGATGGTGGTAGTGGTGCTGGACCTGAGGTAGGTGGTGAAGAAACTGAATAATTTGCCAATTCCGGAAGACCATTAGGTGCAGTGGGGGACATCTGAGATAACTGAACAGTAACAGGAATTGGGAGAACAGGCTTGGGGCCGGTGGCTTTGCCTGGAGGGCTGCTAATCATTACAGGAGGTGAAGGAGGAAGGGGTGCAAAACTAGAAGCTGACCAAGTAGTTGACTTGGTAGTTGGAGGCAAAGAAGGAGGGGGGTTTACAGGTGAAGGTGGTTGAGAATTTTTATTTACTGGACGAGGAACCGTAGCATAATGGGGAAGAACAGGGTGGAAGGCAGAGCCCAAAGATGTAGCAAAACGTGATGCAGAGTGCCTTAGTGGTGGTGTAGGGGGGGAGGAAATTGACTGTGCAGAAGTCACTATAGCATAGTCCGGAGTAGAGTCTGACATTGCTTTAGCATATGAAGGAGGTGGTGCTGAAGGAGGCTGGCAACTGGCATATTCAGGAAGTGAAGGATTATACAGGGAGTTGTCAAAAGATGGAGCTGGACAGAAGATAGCATCAGCAAAGGCAGGATAAAAGAGGAGAGAAAGAGAGAGAGAAAAAGGGAGCTAATGAAGCAACAAAACCAGCATTCAAACGATATTTACAATGCAGACTATAGTTAGTACCAGAGGATTAGGCACAGGAAAATTACTGTTAGGAGAGTTTATACAGTATCCATTTTTTAATTCATTTTTGCCTTTCATATTTGCATCAATATCTAAAATCAAAACTTTGCTCTATAAAAGAAGCTGCCCTACAGAATATGCTTTCAAACTGTAATCATAAAAATTAACTGGTTGGAATTAATTGTAGCGATTTCCTTCATTTATTTATTTACATAGCTGCACATGACTCAGGATGATGCACATCAATAATAATGAATCAATAAAAACCATATAATAAAATGGAATATTAAAAACATAAAAAACAACATACGAACACATAAATGCCAGGAAAAGAAGTGAACCTATTGAAAATACCAGTCCTGGACATTAAGTGGGGGGAGTTACTAGCACTGCAAAGGTACTCATTCAGTATCATTCCAACTTTGAAAGGTTGCTGAATGAGTGGTCAGTAAACAATGGCACATTTCCTGGATCCAGCCATATGAGTTTGCCTAAGCATAAAGTGTAATGATGTTCCCCAAGAAGGGAAAGTTGGAGACAGGCCAGAAATTACTCAGCATGGTCAGATTTCAAGACTAGCTTCTTGAGGAGAGGGTAAACTACTACTTTTTTAAACATAGGGTGGGACCTCTGCCTCTATCTCAAAAAAGTATTCACTATCACTTGGACACAGTCACATTCTACCTCCCAGGAGTCTTCACTAACCAGGAATGACATGGATTTAAAATACAAGTGAATGCACTCACAGCTCCAAATACCCCATCCATTTTTTCAAGCCTAACAGGATTAATTCATCCCAGTTAACCATGTCAGATCATGTCTCAGCCAACTGCATAGAACCTGCACAATCAGAATCCAAACCCATGCAGTACTATGCAGTATTCAAAAAATTCCACAAGAAATCCTGTCTGGTTGTCAACCTTCTCAGGTAAACCTAACAGAAATAAACAATTAGATGAACTACTGTATTTTTCAGAGTATAAGACGCACCTTTTTACCCCCAAAGAGGGTGAAAATCTGGAGGCGTCTTATAGTCTGAATGTTGCCCTGCCCAGCCTGAGAAATGGAGTTGCAGAAGCTGAAAAAGCTGAAAAAAAGCCTCTGAAACCTCCCTTGGAGAGGCTAAAAAAAAGCCTCTCAAACAGAAGTTGCAGAGGCTGAAAAAAAAAGCAAGGTGCAGAGCTCACAACCAACGAACCTGTTGCTAAAGTTTACCTCTGAGAACAGCTGATTGGGGGTATTCCAGGAGGCGATCCACTCCCAATCAGCTTTTTTCTTATTTTCCTCCCCAAAAACTAAGGTGCCTCTTATACTCCGGTGTGTCTTATAGTCCGAAAAATACAGTAATTATACTTTATTGTAAGACTACATTAATAGAATTTTAAATCTGTTGCCACTTTTAACTACCTGACCAATAAGAATGGGCCCTTCCTAAATTTCTATCTCTGACCATTAAACCAGTGCTCCTGCCTCTCTTGTCTGATTGTTTCTTCGCCTCATTCCCCAAGGTCATCCACACATTCCATTACACTGGTATACTGGTCATCAGCATGGAATCGAATCATTTTAAATAGGGCTGTTGGATGGCAACCTGTGGGTGCAGATTAAGATAAGAGTAGCAAAATGTATCTGTTTTGCTGCTCATTGTTTTGTACCACAGTGTAGTACTTAACAAAGGCTCTTACCTATGTATGTTCAGAATAATTATTTTTTCTTCTAGCATTGTTCTAGAAGTCTACCCTTCCATTTTATTTCATGGAATGCTTCTGAAAATCAGCTGGCTAAGGCACACTCATTCTAAGTAGTGACTAAGGCCGTAGTTAAATAATATATCGGATCCTCAGGAATAGTGCCTTGTGTCCCATAACTAGGTCCATCAGATATCCAAGCTGAATCAGATGTATAAATCCCACCTCCTTATGGGGAAAGTAGATAACAAAAAGCAATCGAAGAGTCATTTGTTCATAACAAGAGACAAACAGAAACACTTCCTAATTTCAGATCATGTCGCCATTGACTTGACATTAAAACAGATCCAGCATGTATCAGTTATTGATGAACTGAACAGTATATGGTTGCTATGGTGGTCATGAAGTCTTGAGCCACTCTGGTGCCAAAGGATGGCAAAATAAAGTTCCCCAGAACCATAGGCCTGCCACATTCTACCACCAGCCAAACAACTGAACTGAGCAGTTCAGACAAGTATATTGCAGAAATGCAGAAATTACATCTATTGCCTAATCTCACAAATAAGATCTTTAGATAACTATAGTTATATAGGGGACAGTGCTTCTGAAAGCAATAAAATTCTCCTAGACAGAAGCCATTCTTTCATCCTTGCCCTTGAACTAAAGCTGTATCCTAGGGATACATGTTTATAAAACAGGATGACTTCTTCTTATGATCCTCAAGTTTCTGTAATTGAAACTAGATTGGCCCTCTCCTTCAAAATTAGATATTGAATGAGAGCCTTATTATTAATCAATCTGATATTAAGCAGCAGTAGACTGAGACCAGGACCAAGAAGCTAATGATTAGGTCTTGGGGTTAATAACATAGAGCTAGAAGACAGAAATGGCACATGACACCAAGGGTGCTTTTGCCATGAACAGCCCACTGCCAGTCTCCTACCATATTTCAATAATCATCATATGTCAGACCTTAATAGTTTTGGGGGTTAGTTCTGAGGGTTAGTGTTCTTAAAGGTTTTTACAGAGGAGGATATATATTCACTGTAGGAATAATATCGACCCCTAGGCCCCTCACTTGTGGGGTGCCTCAGGGGTCGGTTCTCTCCCCCTTCCTGTTTAACATCTATATGAAGCTGCTGGGTGAGATCATCCATGGTTTCGAGGTAAGATATCACCAATATGCGGATGATACCCAGCTTTTCATCTCTACCCCGGGCCAACCCAGTGATGCCCTTGACGTGATGTCCCAGTGCCTGGAGGCGGTGCAGGTCTGGATGGGAAGGAACAGACTCAGGCTCAGGCTCAACCCCTCCAAGACCGAGTGGCTGTGGATACCGGCATCCCATGCCCAGGAGGTTCCATCTCTTTTGATGGGGGTGAGGTTCTGCCCCCATCAGAAAGGGTCTGCAACTTGGGGGTCCTCCTGGATTCACGGCTTACCCTGGAAGATCATTTAACGGCCATGACCAGGGGGGCTTTAGACAGGTACGCCTGGTGCACCAGTTGCGCCCTTTCCTGGACTGAGATGCCCTATGCACTGTCACTCATGCCCTCATCACCTCTAGGCTGGACTATTGCAACACCCTCTACATGGGGCTACCCTTGAAGAGCTCCCAGAGGCTTCAACTGGTTCAAAATGCGGCCGCGTGGGTTGTGATGGGAGTATCCTGGTACTCCCATGTTACACCGCTCTTGCGCGAGCTGCATTGGTCGCCGGTTGTCCACCGTGTGTGATTCAAGGTGCTGGTATTAACCTATAAAGCCCTATATGGCTTAGGCCCAGGGTATTTGCAGGACCACCTGATGCCACTGGCATCCTCCCAACCCCCGGTGCGCTCCCAGAGAGTTGGCCTCCTCAGGGTGCCATCGGCCACACAATGTCAGCTGGCAGCCCCCAGGAGGAGAGCCTTCTCTGTGGGTGCACCAGCCCTCTGGAACGAACTGCCCCCGGAGCTCCGAAAGGGCCCTGACCTCTGCTCCTTCCGCCGTGACTTGAAGACATGGTTATTTCAAAGAGCGGGCCTGGACTGACAATCAATTTTATGTTGCTTTTATCAATGTTTTAAATTTTTATATTGTTACTTGTTTTGAACGCTTGATTTAATTGTTTTTTTAATTTTTCTATTGTATGTTTTTAGAATGTGAGCAGCCCTGAGTCCCGCGGGAGATGGGCGGCATATAAATCCAATAAATAATAACAATAACAACAACAACAATAATAATAAAATCTTATTTTCTTCAAACTGAGAACCCCACATTACTTCTGCTATCTTCATAGAGCATGTCCTCATGTACTTGCAATTTTAGTAAAGTAGTGGTAGATGGAGAAACAGATTATACCAAAGGCAATGATTGTTGAAGGTTTGTATACATACAATAAAATGCCTCTTTTACCTTCAGTCTGTCCTTTGGGAGCTGATTGGGAGATCTTTGATGAATCTCTTCCAATTCAGCGTTCTATGTTTAACTCAATAACTGGGCTTGTTACGCCAGGATTAAAAAGAGCCTCGGAGGTGCACTTAGCTAGTGCACTGCTAAGTGTTTCCACTTAGCTCCATCTGCCTGCAATTAGTGCAA
>JANHFM010002774.1:37586-50593 GCA_032468115.1 Grayia smithii | reverse complement strand
TCTGCTGAACTGCAGCTAACAGTCAGCTGAAGTAGCCTGCAGTACTGCACTCTAACCACTGCGCCACCTCGGCTCTTGTAATAAAAGAAAACAATAAAAGACAGATACTGCATTCAGATGTATATGATGGCAGCCAAGGAGAGTAAGCAATACATTCCATTTAATGTGAACTGAACCAATGTTTTTCCTTCCCTTTAACAACCAAGATTTTAAAGCTATGCAATGAATTGAATTAAAATTCAAACATTGTCATGCTGACCTGAAGAATAAGAATTTCATTATTATTAAGTTATTATTAATTTCATTATTACTAAGTTGTTATCTGGGCTGTTAAGCAGATCTTGCTAATGTAACTAAGATATCTGAGAGGTGATTGGAGATGATTAAATTCAACCCCTCTGGAAAACTTCATACTGGGGAAGGCTCCTGGAAAGAACTTTTATTAGGTAATCAAAATACTGAACTACAATGGCAAGCATTTTTTCTGAAACAAGGTTAGCAATTACTGCTTAATGTCTTCTACAATATATGCTTACAAGCCAGCCATAAATCAAAATTAGGTATTATTTGTTTTTAAATATTTCTAAAATTCTGTTTTACGGAGCAACAGTCAAAATCTGTGTTAAAGATTTGCAGAAACTCCAGATTCTCACCAGTTCTATCTACATGTCCAATAATTGCAAATTTGAGAAACAATGAAATCTTGATCTGATCAAGTTCTGCAGCTGTGTTCAGGGGATAGTAATAAGGATCATTGGTTGATCTATGTTAACTATACCAGTAGTAAAACTACATATCTACAAGTATGCATAAAAGTTTGTGAATCCATTTGAATTTTCAATATTTCTGCATAAATATGACCTAAAACATAAACTACTTTCCCCTCAAGTTTCAAAATTAGAAAAAGATGACACAAATGAGTCAAAAACATTTGAGCTCAAGGTTGGTTCAGCCTTCCATCCCTCCGAGATCAGTAAAATGAGGACCCAGACTGTTGGGGGCAATATGTTGACATTGTAAGCTGCCCAGAGAGTGCTGTGAACCACTTCTCATCCAAAAGCTTCTTCAGTTCAGTTCCCAGAAGCGATGAGAAGCAAAACATCTTCAAAGAAAAAAAACAAGTCCAGTAGCCTTTTGAAAAGCATGTTTGGGACAACCATGACTTAGATGATTCAGAATCTCCATAGATTTGTTAAGCACAGAAGATTGTTCCAAAAACTATATAACGACAATGTTGATTGGTTGTTCAGAGATTTGCATTTTACATGATGAAAAAAAAATGTCTAATATTGGTAGGATAAGTTTATAATATATTCATGATAACGGTCTTTATCGACCCTGTGGAACGATCTACCCATGGAACTTCGGACCGCCCCAGACCTTTGCTCCTTCCGCCGCGACCTGAAGACATGGCTTTTCCACCAAGCTAGCTTTGGCTGACCATTTTTAACTTCATTTTAAATAGTTTTAAATTTTAAATTATGAATTTTTATTCACACCTTTTTAATTGTAATATCTTTGTTGTTTATGTCTGTAAATGTTTTTTATACCTTTTGTTTTTATTCATGTTTATTGTATGCCGTCCTGAGTCCTTCGGGAGAAGGGCAGCATAGAAATTAAAATAAATAAATAAATAAATAAATAAATAAATAAATAAATAAATAAATAAATAAATAAATAAATAAATATCATGATAATGATGGTTTGGGTTTAGATTTTATTTAATCAATCCATGAATAATTATGGTTCAAGAACATTTGGATGATATAATGAAATGCACTGATGATCTTGCAGAAGAATGGGAAAAGATGCTGCCTGGGAAACAATCAGACAAGAGAGATAGGAGCTCCCAGTGGTTTAACAGGGAGACAAAAAACATAGGCTGGACCACCCAAATTATTACACAGTTAAAAGGGTGGAATGAAATCTGTACTTGCAATATTCTGTTAATGTAGCTTTACAATAAAGAAGAATCAGTATAGTTTACTGGAGTCAGCAGTCATTGTTCTTTGTTCGAAAATATTTTTTTTTATATTGTTGTAAGTAAATCTATGTCTGAGAAAAATAGGGGATTTGTAGAGCATGTAAGCATCAAAGCATTCCATAAATGTGTTTCAACATTGCTTACTATTAATTTCACTATTTCAACATTTTTGGAAATCTTAACCTTGTGATTTTTCAAATATTTTAACTAAAAATGCATTTATAGTCAAAATTGAAGAGAGATGCAAGCTTATGTACAAGAATTTGATTTGAAGTCTGTTTGACAGTTGCTGTAGAAGAATATTGAGGCAAGTCTTGAAAAAACATACAGACTATCCATAAAAACTTAAGCTCAGCACTATAAGAGGGAGTGAAAAAGAAATTCAAGGTTGGCTTGATTCTTTTTGGTATAAGGAGAGAAAGGGAAATGGTCAGGCTTTCAATTTTCTATAAGTAATATATGCATCAATAAAGTAGACTTACAGTAGTTCCTGTGCTGTGTTTCTTTCCCTGTTTTAAATGAAATTTTCTGATTTCTCCCTTACTTGAAAATGTTTTGGATTCAAGAATTAATCCTATTGTGATGTCATTAAATTTAAGCATTTATCAAACCTAGAATATAAGAACCATTTGGATCTTTAACAGAATCTTAAATAAAGTAACTTTCCTGCTCAACTTATATCTAGAATAATTAAAGTTGGTCTGAATCATTTTTTTTCATGCTTCCCTCCCTCCACGGCAAAGATGTTTCTTCTGTAACAGTCCTGTTTCATTTTCAGCTTTCCCAAGCCCTATTAACATATTCTACTACTGTATAGCATCTGAACATAAAAGTCTAAACTATACTTTTCTGTTTAGATGGGAGAATCCAGTGTTTCATTCAAAATTATGTCAATGAAAATTTTCAACCATTCAGGTTAGTTGTCCGGACGTTGAGCCATGGCAACTGGACTTTTTTTTGTTGATTCAAAATGTTTCACTGCTTATCCAAGTAGCTTCTTCAGTCTGAGCAAACCCCATATATGTCCCCCAGAGAGGTTTCATTTCTCACCTAATCTGGATAGGCTTGTTAGGTGAGTAGGCAGACAGTCTTTGGGATATAACTCCTTTACCAGGGGTGAAATCCAGCAGGTTCTGACAGATTCTGGAGAACTGGTAGCGGAAATTTTGAGTAGTTCGGAGAACTGGCAAATACCACCTCTGGCTGGCCCCCAGAATGGGGTGGGAATGGAGTTTTGCAATATCCTTCCCCCAGGAGTGGAGAGGGAATGGAGATTTTGCAGTATCCTTCCCCTGAAGTGAGGTGGGAATGGAGATTTTGCAGTATCCTTCCCCTACTTTGCCCACCAAGCCACGCCACACCCACCAAGCCATGCCCACAGAACCAGTAGTAAAAAAAAAATGGAATTCACCACTGTCCTTCACCCTAAAGGGGATGTTAAGTGTGGCATCCCTGGTGAACCTGTGAACTGTCTCATTTTCCTGAGGATTGATCAAAGAGCAACATAAAAAATGGAGACAGGTTGTGTTTGAGGCTTCCACCTTTATTAAGGGAAGCTTTTTCAACTTTCACATAAATGAATTCCTCCACTCCTCTCAAACCATCTATCTTCCCTATTCAAAATGTGACCATTATTATGCTTAAAAGAGTGTCTTTAATAAACAAACAAACAAAAGTATACTGGTGATTCTGGTCCTGTGGTGTTGCCTCTGTTGTACTGGGCCATCATCTTGTGTAAAGGCTGCTTGAGTTCTCCAATGTAGACCTCTCAACACTCCTCACTGCACTGGACTGCATACACATTATAGTACTCATGTTTTGGTGTCTGATCTTTAGGGGGGAAAAGCCTGTCTAAATGTGTTGATGGGTTTGAAGGACACAAATTATAATAATATTAGTTCAAATATATATTATTGTGCTAATTTAATAAAGCAATAAAGGAAAATTATATTGTATTTTGAGAAATTTAAATTTTAACTTCTGTGTTTCTAACAGAAATTAATCTCTAAAAATTGTTATCTGATGTGAAAGAGAAACACACATACACACACACACAAATACAAAAGAAGAAAGAAAAACGAAATGTATGTTGAATTATAATTTAAAAGACAACTTTCATAAGATTGATGTATTGCTAGTATTTAACACTAATAAATTATCAATGAAGTGTAAAGATGTGCCAAATGTATGTTGGAAATGTAAGCAATTTGAAGGTACCTTTTATCATCTTTTATGGAACATCATTTACAAATATGGTAATAAATAGTTTAAAATCACTAACTGAAATAGTTGATAAATGAAGACTGTACATCCATGCAGCCACCAGGAGTCAATCTTGATTTGAGAGCCTCTTAAATATTAGTTTTTTAAAAATATTTAGATTTAAGTGGAAAATCTATTATAAGCATTCAAATTAACTTTCCTTTTTCCTAAAACAGGACAAAAAGGGGGACCTCAAAGAAATTTAGCTTTTTTTTAAAGCTCTTTTGTTTAGAATATAATTTTCCTGGTTATTTCTCACCTTTACTTTTTCTTTTTTCAAAAGTAATTATTAGGTCACATTGTCCACAATGTTTTACCCAAACTTTCTGTTGATTGATTTAAAAGTCTCCATTTTCACACAAAATGTCATAAAATTGTGGCTATTTTTAAACAAGAAGCAGATCAGATTCAAATCTATACTTTTTTATGGAAGCTCACTGCATGACTTTGAGTCAAACCATATTTCAGAGAAATCTACTCATTTTATTGGGTTAACACTGTGGAAATAAAATCACAAGGAGATGGCATTCTCTTCAGATAGACTTTTTTTTTAGTTTCAAGTTAGTTTTCACAGACATTTTAATAATTTTTGATAGCCATTTTGTCTGTCCCATGTCAGAAATGCAGAATATGAATTGTAATAGTTAAATAAAACTATCACCATTTATGACCATAGCAGCAACATTTACCATGCTGCATGATCATGAACAACTCTATGCAGAAAGAATATGAATCAATATATTAATTTTTAATCTAAACCATGTTATTTATCAATATATTGATTCATATTCTGAAAATATAGGACAGCAAGCTACAAATGCATTCAACATCAACTACATTTTCCTGTTGCCTTTGGGCAACAAAGATGGTGGCATCAGTATGTAGTTACATAGGATGTAAAAATTGTAAAAGACCTTGGAGACGATCCAGTAAGTGCAAAGTGTAGGAATCCACTATTATAACACCAGGAAGAGATATGGCTAACTCTCAATAATACTGCAGTAAAATACTCTAGATGATCCCTATAGTCCTGGGGTATCAAACTCAAGGCCTGGGGGCTGGATCTAGCCCACGGGTTGCTTACTTGTGGACCATGGAGCCACCCTGGAAACAGCAAAGGACCAGCCCATGATGTCTCTGCCAGCAAAAACAGAGCTTGGGAGGCTGTGTGCTCCATTTTCGCTGGCACAGGGTTGGAGGAGGCCATCCCAGCCAAAAACTGAGTTCGTGAGGGCTGTGCAAGCCCCCCAAGGTCTGTTTTCACCAGCAGAGGGTTGCAAGAGGCCATCCCAGCTGAAAACAGAGCTTGGAAGCCCATTACACTGGCAGAGTGCTCAGGCCACCACAGGCCCCCCGACACGAGTGACGTCAAGTTGGCCATGCCCACCACAGCCCCCCGAGGTCAAACACAACCCTGATGCAGCCCTCAATGAAATTGAGTTTGACACCCCTACTATAGCCAGTGAAGAATTTTTTACTTTTGCTTTAGGATCCCCCCCACCACCATTTTTTTCTGAAGTCTTCAAAAATATTCTTGGGTTTCCTTGCATACACTGTTTGAGATCTTTCCACAAATTTTCAGTAAAATAAAAGCTTGGGCCCTATTAAGGCCATGTTAAAACCTTTGTATTTTTTTCCTGTAAGTGTTTCATTTTTGATTTGGAGTTATGCTTCCAATCATAGGCTCATTTTCCTGAAATATCCAATCTCCTTTCAGGTTCAATTTTCTCTGACTGCTGGACATTACCTTAAAGATCAATAATAATCTCTGCTTAAACTACACAGAAATCTGCAAATAAGTCGCAAATGAACTGCAAAAAAGTTTAGTTGACAATGGACTACTTTTGGGCTTTCTGGTGGAGAAAAATTATGAACTGACATGCCTCCAAAGAGCAGAGATTATATTGAGGTGGAGAACAGTGACCAGGAAGCTAGCCCAGTTCATCCAAGCTTCTCCAGATAAGAAGCCAAAAAATTGCCTTCATCTGTTCTAGAAGGCAGCTCCTTGCAATGACACCCACAGGACCTGGAGGGAATTTGCAGGTAACCCATGGAAAAAAAACATTGGGAGTCACAGAAGAAATCTCAGGCTCACAACCTCAAGTAGGACGTGCTAAACGACACTGACTGCCCAAACTCCACTTTTTAACGCACATTTGCTTTACAAATAATTTAAAGCTATAGAGATCTTCTAAGCCAGTGATCTCCAACCTTTCCGGAACAGTGGAGGCAACAGCAGGGAATGGCTTCGTGTGTGTGTGACTTTCATAAATGCAGCATTGCGTACGCACCAGACATTCATCCATCACTTCTGCAGCCCAGTTTTTAATGGGCTATAGCCCAGCAACAGGCTGCAGACTGAGTTGAGGACCCCTGTCCTAAGCAGCAAAGCAACTAGATCACCTGGTGAATGTTTTTTTCAACCTGGGGTGCAGTTAAAGTGAAACACAAATAACTATAAGGATTTTAAAATAATTAAAAGAAAAAAAGCTAGCCAAGATTTTGAATTATGAAAATTTAAAACAGATAAAAGTAAGTCAATTTTGGAAAACTGGTACTTTTAAGTACTTTTTAATTAAGTACCGTAAATAATACATACCACTAAGGAAAAGAGGACTGTTTAAAATTTCCGAGGGAAATGATTAGTTGACTTTTTAAAGCAAAGAGATGATGAAAATTGCAAAAAATCAGAGACTATAGTGCTAGAGCCCTTTTTCTTTTTGGATTATAAATTAAAAGAGGGAAATGGTTATCACAGGGAAAGAAGCAAAAGAAGAGAGGAGAGTATCATTAACAGAACAAACAGCTTATACTAGAGATTCTACAAAGGATGTTTGAAGAATTGGAGGAGTATGTCACAGGTTCAGTGACAGCATCAGTGACTGAATCTGTTAAGAAAGACCTGCTTACACTTGAAGGAAGCACAAAGGAAAGATTTGCAAATATGGAAGAAAAATGAATACAAAAATTGAACTAATTAAGAGAAAAATAGAAATTTTGGAAACTTAAGCATGACAAAATTTGGAAAATGGATACAAAAGTGAGCATGGTGTACAAAATTAATACAAGACATTAAAATGAAATGTTGTGCACTTTGTCAGGGAGAAGCAAGAAACCAGGCTTTACAACAACCTAGTGAGAGAAATGAACACATCTTCCCGATTGATAAATTCAAACAGAAAAAGATACCATTCCAATAGGACAAACTCAAAGAAGCAATTAGATTCAAACAGAAAAAGATGCAACTGGTGGAATGACCAGGGGTAAAAAAAAATATTTACAAAAAAGATTGTAAACTCTTTATAGACTTTCCTTTATGTTACCCTTCTGGCCCTTTTCTAGACAGATTAATTGAGCATTGGACTTTTCATAAACAAGTGCTTATATTTTAAGCATGCCTATTTAATAGTACTTTATATAACTCAAATAATCTAAAATAGTACTTCTGCATTAATGAGTTTACTATAATACAAAACATTATTTTTCAACTAAATGATCTTAATATTAGTTTATTTATTTAATTTCTTCACCAGACATCTCACCTGAAGTGACTTTGGGAGATTCATAAAGAGTATAATAAAATAATACAAACACATGAATAAAAGTCTAGATACAAACACTTAACAACAAGATTAAAATTTGCAAGTTAAAAATAAGTCAAAGTTAAAAATTCAGAAGGCTAAAAAGGCTAACAAGGCAGAAGTGTTCTCAAGCCACCAGCCATTCCTAGGGTTGCATCACACTCTTAGACCCTCATGCTAATTGGCAGAGCCAGATCTTAACACTTTTCCAGAAAACCAAAAGCATGGGATTTTGAGGACAAGATATTCCAAAGGTCGGGGCAACAGCAGAGAAGACCCTCCTCATAGATTCCACCCATCAAAACTCCTTGAATCATGGTATATGCAACTTGGCCTCCCTGCTTGACTGGATGGAATGACTTGGTGCAGCTTCCAGATTCTCTTCAAGGATAGCTCAAATGCAGCACGTTTTAGTAGTCTATCCAGATGACCAGGGCATGAATGACTGAAAGGAAGGCTCTTCAATCCAGGAAGGAGCATTACTGGCCCACAACTTGGAAGCCAAGCAAAGGAACTCCTAGCCACAACTGCTCCCTGCTTCCTGCTCCCTGAGAAGGAGTTATGAGTCCAGAAAGATCCCAGGATTACACAAGAAGTCCCTATGGGGCATTACTACCCCATCCAGGACCTAAAATGGTAAATCGCCAGATACAGAGGAGCCTATCTATAGCTACTCCATCTTACCAGGGTACAGTTGAAGCCTGTTGTCCTTCCTCTAGGTATCCACAGCCTCCAAGCATTGTGAGAAGACACCCACAGCATTTCTTAGTTCAGGATAGAGCTGTACATTTAGGTATAATCTGCATACCAATACCTCATTCCATAATGACAGATGATTTTACTCAGTGGCTTCAGATGAATGTTAAAAGGAGTGGAAAAAATACTGAAGTCTGTAGTACCTCACAAAGTATGGGCTGGGGACTGAACCACTTGCTCCCTATCAACATCAATTGAAATTAGTCCTGGAGGAAGGTGAACCAGTGCAAGACTGTGCAAGCCACCCCCAACTCCCACAGTTGACCTAAAATGATAGTTTGAGAAATCAAGAAGAGATCACTACTCCCAATCCCAATCCCACTCCCACCACCCTACCATGTGCCATTTGAGTGCCTCTGTTTTCATCCCATATCCAGGTCAAATAGTCTGTCTTGCATAGCCATATAATTTTTGCACTGCATATTTATATTATATTAAAGGAAACAGATGAATAACAATTTGAACTTACACATTTTGTTCAATTATCTGAATGCATATTTATTTCAGGGATTTATACCAGGGGTAAAATACACTTACCTTCACTATCGAATCGGAAAGACAGCGCGCACCACTTTTGCGCATGCAGAGCCTTCTGTGCATACTCAGAGGCTCAAAAACAGGACGTGATGACGTCCCAGTGGGTGGGCAAAGCGTCCCGCCGTGGTCCTACCAGCTCGCACAAGCCAGATAGATCTGGCCAGATTTCACCGCTAATTTATACCCCAGCCTTCAATAAAGAATAAAACTTACATTGTCTGCTAAACAAAACTGTTTAGCATGTTAGAAACATGAGTCATGACCCTGTGTATCCTATCATAGAAAAAAAGACCTAATTATATTATAAAGCTACATTTATTAATAAAACACAATAGTTTCCCATTTAGTTTTTCATATATTTAATATTATTTGAATAGGCAACATATAATATTGAAAATAATGCATAAAATCTTCAAATTATGAGTTCAGGTTATTTTCTGATGATCAATTGTAAATTACAGTCCATTAATTTCAGCATCACTTCAAAAATTTAAAATTCCTTATTTGCAGTTAGGTTTAGTTTCAGTCTACAAATTCTGTGCTGCACTGGAAGCCCAACCAAAATTGTGACTGTTGCTTTATTTTGCTTATCCCTTTGACAAGATCAGTTAAGGAACTCTATGTCTCCCCATGAAAAGGTAGAACAAAGCAAGCCAAATTTAGCCATTGTTGCACAGAAATATCTAGTGCAACAGTCAAAAATTGTCTATTGTCTTCCTTCCCTGTACCAAAGCATAAAAATATGGAACTTGACAATTTGTTCCCAAATGTCTCTCTATTCCTCGTCCAAACTTGAAAAGTTTACCAGACAATCTAAATACTATCAATCTATAGTTTCAACACAAATAAAATTTGCTTATATCAAATTCATCATAGAAGGTAGTTTACTTACCATAGTTAGTCAGAAACTGCTTGGTTCAGAGATTACATTATTACATCTGAACAAATTATGGTTTGCAATTGCTTAGTAACAAGGTCTGCATACTAAACCTATGCATTGGTTTTATGGGTGAATAAAGCCAATTTCAATTTGATAAAGATATTGCTTAATAGTATGGTTAGATTTATACCATGTTTCCCCCAAAATAAAACCCTGTCTTATTTTTTTTGAACCCCGAAATAAGTGCTTGGCCTTATTTTCAGGGAGGTCTTATTATTTTGGGGCACATGGAGCAAGATGGGGATCCTCTTGCCATCTTACCTGATTTCCAGCTCTGTCTCCCTACCTTACCAGAGGAAATGGTGGGGACCGGCTGCGCATATGTTTAAATATTTTCGTGGGAGGACTTATTTTTGGGGGACTTATTTTCGGGGAAACGGTAGCTAGATAGGAACTTAGCATAAAATGATTATTTATAGAAAATATATGTCTATCTGTAATAATGTACAATTCCATATGCAACCTCATGACCTCTGTCTCTAAACATCTCAGATAACTGATTTTTTTTTTAAAAAAAATCTGGAAATACTGCTAAAGTAGATGGTTGAAGACCACTTCTATTTATATATTTTATTATATACTGATCACGGAATTGCTGTAAAGGTGGTCTCAATTTACAACAGTTTGTTTCCATTTGAAGTTACAATGGCACTGAAAAAAGTGTCTTATGACCATCTGTCATACTTACAACTCTTGCAGCATCCCATGGTCACATGATCAAAATTCACACTTTTGGCAAGTGACTCATTTATGATAGTTGCAGTGTCCCAGGATCATGTGACCTACTGACAAGCAAAGTCAATGGGGAAACCAGATTCATTTAACAACCATGTTACTAACTTAATGACTACAGTGATTCACTTAACATTTGTGGCAAGAAAGGTCATAAAAAGGGGTAAAATTCACTTAACAAATGTCTCAGCAACAGAAATTTTGGACTCAACTGTGGTCATACGTTGAGGACTACCAGTACTTTTGCTTCTGAAAAAGAGGTGCAATTATCAAGAGGTTAAAAAAAATGCCAAGTGACACGCAATCTTTTGTAATAAATGAACAAACATTAAAGAGGAACATACACCAAAAAATTACTATATCCAAAAGGCGTATTTAACACAATCAACTTTTGAACCAAATCATCTCAGAGATCATATTCCAAACATTTTCTTCATAGTTATGCTTACATGTGAGCATACTGGCTTCACATTATTAAAACCTCTATTATTAGTACTGAAAAGGAAAGGGACAAAAATCTTGACTTTAATACATTATTGGTTTCCCTACCATCTGGAAAGATATATTAAGCTGCCAAAACAAAATTGTAAACAAAGAGGTAAACAATCTGTCTCAGCAAATTTATTAATATGTGTTACTATTTAATGTTTCAATTTATGAGATAACTAGTCCCACAAATTGTATTTGTTAGTTACCACCCAGAAATCTTCCATTAAATTATATTACACTTTGAAGAAAATGGATGAACATAGATACAAAAACATAGAATTTGTTAAATATGACAACTGATATCAAATATTATACTTCTTTTTTAAAAAAATTGAAAGCATATATTTCCAAAGCAAAGGAAGCATTTTGACAGTTTGCTGAATTTAGAATAAATAATATAATCAATCTTTTTTCAAAGTAGAAACTAAAAGTATTTGTGTAATACAACCATCAAGAGAAACTGAAATTCTTATATTCAAAGGACATGTTGGTTTAATTTACTGTTTTTATTTTGAGTGTATGACTTGAAATTGGCATTTTTAAATTTACAAATATTTATATATTTAGGTGCACTGCTTCTGCTACTGCCTGTAATCCTTTATTTAAATATTAAATAAATTAAACTGATAATAGTAATCTTTGGTAAAATATAAATCCTTGCAAAACTGATATTTTCCAGATCTTCTAGCAAACAATTTCTATCATATGCAAGCAATAGCCATAATAAATTTCCTTAAGTGTATCAAAAGAAACATAGAACAACAGCCCATAAATATTCCAGTGATATATTTGTTTAACAGATCCTTTCTTTACTGGATGAAATAATCCCTACAAAATAAGAATCTGCAAACAAGTAGCCCATCAATTGAGTACTGGGTCCTCAGTCATCAGTACTATAGTACTCAGTACTCATCAAGAAATTTAAAGCTATTTAGTTAAATCTGATCAAATAGTGATGTGGGATACCCTACAAACTAAGCTATCTCAACTGTGAACTCAAAGTTACGAATACAAATACATTTCTTTGATAATTATATTCTAGAGTAAAATTCTGTCAAATCTCCAGTGAAACAGATCTTAAAAAGCCAAATATTACTTAAGGAAAGCACCGCAGGATGACATCAAAAGGATACAATAGTGGAAGAAAAACTGCTTTCTATCTCTATCACTACTTGATAATGAGTTCTTGCTCAAATTTGATTGCATTTGAGAAGTGTTATCCTTCATTTGCATTCCATTTGTATCCCAAGAGAAAACATTTATGATTAACATACAAGCAGTTTTAACAATGTTAAACCCACCCACCCCCATTTATAAGTACTTACTTCTACTTCTCTCAATACAAAATAAATTTAAGCAATGCTAGTTAACAAACTTGTTACAGAACAATACATTATTTTTCTAATTAAGGTAATGGTAAAATACTTTCTTTTTAAGAATGGAAATGTTTACCTTTTGAATAACTGTAGTGGCAATGTATACATTTATAGCGTTGCTTAAATTCCAAGTTTAATAACTATATAGAAATTATATAGAATTCCATATACTGTGGCGAGTATATAGCTGTGGTGGCACAGTGGTTAGAATGCAGTATTGCAGGCTAATTATGCTGACTGCCAGGAATTTGATTTTGACTAGCTCAAGGTTAACTTAGAATAGAATAGAATAGAATAGAATAGAATAGAATAGAATAGAATAGAATAGAATAGAATAGAATAGAATAGAA
>JANHFM010002773.1:98791-110606 GCA_032468115.1 Grayia smithii | reverse complement strand
TGTAAACTGCTTAGAGAGGGCTGTAAAAGCACTATGAAGCGGTATATAAGTCTAAGTGCTATTGCTATTGCTATAAGCTCTCAGTGTACATACAAGCCACAAGTGATAAATCATGATCAAGCTGTATATCAAGCAATGGAGTATGGTATTGCCTAGTTTGATAGGGAAATGCCTGCAAGAATACAACCAAGATCAGAAAGTACCAAGGACCCTGCAGACTGTAGAGTACTTTGATGTGACCAACTCGCTCTTCATTTTAAGTATTATTTTTTTTTGCCTTCAAGAATTTTACACTGAATGATACATTAAGAAAGATACATGACGGTCATCAAAAACAAGTAGCTCTTGTCATTTTTTTTCCTTTCTCTCGTCTTCTTTTGCATATTAAAAAAAGGACTATGTGATGATTTTTGTGTCAAAAGTTTCTCCAACATATGGAGCATCATTTTGGCAAAGAAGTAAGAAAAAGAAAGGAATTGCTGTTTTCCACAGCAACACATCCCTTTCATAAATGTGACTCTGCTCTAAATGCCCAATTAATAAATAGTATAAATTTTAAAGTTTCTTCCCTATGCTGATCTGGTTCTTAATCACACTAAGATTTGCAGGATTGTTGAAGATGATGTATTAAAAGCTAATACTTCTCTCTGAGTTGAATAGTCATTCTATAAAGGCCACTGTCTCCACCCATCCATCGTGGCAGTAGGAATACCTGTGTTTTTGCTCCAGTGTTGTACAGAAGTACGGTTCGTCCCATGGCTGCTGCACTTGGTATGCAAAAGAAAAATGAAGGGATCACATTGCTGAGGCCATGAGCCAAGAATTCCTGAAAAAGTTTATTTAACAAAATAAGGAAGGGTCTAGATCAAAGTCCCATAGACTGATCTCTTATACCATCATCCCCAAATAAATACATTCTGAAGGCAAATTATTATTTTTTACCTGATTATCATCCACAGAGTAATGAAATCTTTGAGCAGAGTCATGGGCCAGAGCTAGAGATGCCACATAACCAACTAATGCAACTCCAAAAGCCTCTGTCACTATTTCAGGGAGGATCTTTAAAGGTGGAGACCTTGGTGCTGGAATACTGAAAAAGTAAGGACATTTTTAGGTGGCAGAAAATGTCACGCTGAAGAATGTGGCAAAACTGTTGTGAATATTAAGTGAATATCCCAGAGAAACCAGCTGTACTGTACATTATTCTACTATTACAAATAACATTAGAACCTACAAAGGGCCATGCATTATAGGTATTTTTTTTGTTGTTATTCTGCTCAATTGTGTCCAATTCTTAAAACTAACTGAATCTATTCATCAATTAGGTGCTCAATTCTGTGCTGTTCTATTTATAGCAACTCCTGAGCTTATTTCAATGCATTTCAGGTACTGGGTATGTATGGGGGCAGAGAACACTGCATAGCCTTCAAATTTCCCAACACTGAAGTAAATTACTGTGAAAGTAGCAGAGAGGCACAAGAGGTAGTTCTAATGTCAAATTTCTCCACCCAAGATTAAGCCCTATCTGTGACCCAAGAGAAAATAGTCTATAAGTGAAAAACGAAGGATAGATTATTTTATTATTGAATGTATAAATTTAGAAGCATTTGATTTCTCCCTTTGAAAACTCTCTGTACGAATTACAGAAAATGCACTCAAAAAGATGCAGAAAACATTTACCAATAGTGATATGTTATTAAAAACAAAATTATTAGGTACCAGATTTTGATTTCATTTCTTCTCCTGAGATGTTATCATTTGCAGTAATGCAAACCGTGTACTTTTATTTTCAACTGTTTTGTTGCTTAGTTCACATTAACAACTGAAACCTACTGTATAAAATCTGGGTAAGAAATAACTATATTTCCATACATGTATATAAACACAAAAACTTATTTATAGAAGACTCATTACCCTTTTGGAATATGTCCCACAACTTCCAGGCCAAAACTGTGCTCCATGTCAGCAGAATAGCAGATGAAAGAGGTAGCAATTACCTATTGTCAAGCAACAATAAAGATTAAGTGATTTGGAACAAGATTATATTTTTTTTAAAAAGTACAAGAAGTAGCGTAAATGTTTTTCTACTTTCTTAGACATATGAATTTAGACCAACTATGCAGCCAACTATGAGATGGGAACACTTGTTGAATACAATAATTATCAACTCGGGTTATGGGTTCAGGGCAGTGGTGGGTTTCAAATTTTTTTACTACCGGTTCTGTGGGTGTGGCTTATTGGGCGTGGCAGGAAAGGATACTGTAAAATCTCCATTCCCACCCCACACCAGGGAAAGGACACTATAAAATCTCCATTCCCTCCCCAATCCAGGGGAAGGTTACTGCAAAATCCCCATTTCCTCCCAATCAGCAGGGACTTGTGAGGCAGAGAATAGATGGGGGTGGGGCCAGTCAGAACTTTTACTACCGGTTCTCCAAACTACTCAAAATTTCCACTATCGGTTCTCCAGAACTGGTCAGAACCTGCTGAAACCCACCTCTGATTCCAGTTTCTTTCAAGAAACCATATCTCATGATACAATCTTGCATAGTTTATTTATTGAAATAAGATACATGCCATCTGTAGTCCCATGTATTGTGAATTATAATACAACACATTAATTAATGGAGGGTTGGACTAGAAGACCTCAAAGATCCTTTCCAACTCTGGTATTCTATGTTCTATGAATTGTGCTACTTCTGAATTTTTCTGAATGTTCATAGATGATCACTAGATCAACTGAACAGAAGTTATGCCCATAAAGCTGTTCTCTTACTGAACTCTTTTAAACTCTTTTAAGAATACAAGCAGTGTCATTCTCAATATATTGCAACTTACCTTAACTCCTGTTCCCTACAGAACTTACTTACCTGCCTTTAGGAAGTCAACAAAGATATTTTCCCATTGGCATAAAGGAAAATGTCTGTTTTCTACTGTTGTTCCCTAAAGTGGATAAGACAGAGTTATGCTTCTGATGTAGTTTATTACCATCACAACTAAAGCAATGCTAACCTTATCTTCAATAAATTGATCTTATCTTTTGAACTAATCTAAGTTAATGATCATCATTATAGCTTATCAAAACGAGTTTCACAGTTTTATTATCCAGTGTAACAAAGGGATTTCCTTTCATTTTTTCCTGACTACCACTGTTGTTTACTTTTTTCTTACATTTTAGCATGATCAAGAGTAAATACATTTTCTTAATTTTTTTTATTTGTTGCATATGTATTATTTTCCTGTGACACCGCAGTTTAATTTTCAGAGCATACCCATCATAGATATATCATGATCTACCTCTTCATCTATAAGATTTCTCAAAATTATTTTATTGTATGTATGTATGTATGTATGTATGTATGTATGTATATATATATATTCCTTCATTCAAGAATATCAAGAATTACAAATTAGATGCAACCCTAAAAAATCAGCATATTTTAGTTTTAAAAAATTTGCACTGTTTTTTCTTCTTTCTCCTCCTCCTCTTATTCCTTCTCCTGCTCCCTTTAAAATTTACACATATTGGGGCTGAATGTCTACTTGACTTTTCATTAGTTTCAAGCATGTAAATTAGGTTGTTTATAGGCTTGCTCTAACAGGTCTGCAGATGTACAAAGTGTATGGATTTTTAATCTTTCAGTCAGTTCTCTGTCCCTTTTTGGACCCATAGCAAATGCAAATAAAAGGATCAGTTACATATTATATTTGATCACATGGTATCTCTTCCATGGTTGTCCATTCCCTTAGTAAAGTCTTTTGGAGGTAAGTCTCAAAAATATTAGCTGAAGCAAGTTCTCCAGAAACCAAATCTTTCCCACATCCTTCCCTGCAGTTCCTCTTTAAGAGGTGTCAGCATGGCTGAAAGAATGAAGTGGCTCCACATTGTTTGCCTGAACTATTATGTGCTTAACATTTCCATGACAAAAGTGCCACTCGACTTCTCCCCGATTAATGCAGCTTGAGGGCTCTTGTCCTCCTTTAATAAAACGTTGTTGAAATCATTTATTTAGAGTCCCTGGTTACTACTGGGAGAATGACCATCTTTGTGCCAAAATATAGTGTATACAGTTCACTATTTTGTAGTAGATCATTCCATTATTTGAGAAATTGATTAAATGGATGCCTTAGAAAGTATTTATGCTAATACTGCATCACTTTTGTCAGTGTGAGGCTTTTCAACTGTCTGTTCCATCCAATACCTCAAGTAAAATACAGTAGGCCTATATTCACATATGCAGCCGTTTCATCTTTTCTTCTAAGCCTATGTTAGGTTTTATGTTAACTTTTTCTCTTCTGTGGTATATGTACATACATAGACTTATTTTCTCCCATTTGCTTCTTTATGATTTACCTGATCCTGTATTCCGCTATAGGGACCAGACATATTGAAATGTTCTGTCTATCCAGCATTCCCCTTTATTGAAAAAAGTGGAATAAAGTGTTGTGCTAACTCAACTAAATCAAATGAACACACAAAAACACACGGAATTATAAAAGACTTCTTGAAATTTCCCAAAGCCCATTTTTGAAATTTTCCCAGCTTGGTTACCAGATTGCTGAACATCAGAATGCAATTAAATTTAGAGCAATTAAAGTCAGAGCTATTACATATTATTTCTAGTAGAAAACATCTAGATGCAAATATGCAAATATACCATATTTGCATCTAAAATGGTTAATATTTTTAGCATTCAGAGAACATAAGAATTAGGATACTCAGTTTCACATAGGGTACAGTGAAATCAGAATTTTAAAAACTGTAATTCTAGGGAAGCACCAAATCCAGTTTCAAGTTACCTATATACTATTATCTACATATAATACAAAGATGGTTTGAAATACAAAATTTGTTTTTCATTCCACATTGTATGGGATTTTGAAAGGAATAATCTTCTCTACTTTTTAAGTCTTACTCTAAGTTCTCTGATTATTGTCAGCTGCCAAGAGTCATGGAGTATTGAATATTATTAATCTCACAACTCGGGAATAAGTTGGTTAAGACAGTTTGCTTTACTTTTCAGCCATTTTGTTTGCACATTTATTTTCAGGTGATCCATGCTTGCCCACGTACACTTTTATATATTGTTAAAAATAAACAGAGACCTTATGTTATATCCATTGTGCTTGTGTACAAAAGCCTCACAGTGCTCTTGGGTGATCAGTGAAGCTTGAATCTGCCTCTATTTACTGTATGGTCACTGTCAGTTCAATGAACTGCCTTCTTATTCTCCACCATTGTCTCACACTCCCTTAAACATTTGTCACTGAAGTGCCTCCAAAGACAAATAAACTGTCACTGAGAATTCAAATCTGGTAACTGGGAAAAAAGGGGCACAAGGGTATCTAGTGGATTATTTTACATGAAATGGGGAGGGGGGAGTAATAAGAGACAGTGGAAGGGAGGAAGCATTATTTTCCCCCACTCATTTGGTTAGGGTAAGTCAAAGCTTGTAAATATTTCAGAAATCTTGTAAACATCAAAGACGTCAGTGTTGTATTTGTTTCTCAAGTATTCTTTGAGGCACATCCTATTTTGGGCAAATCTCACCTACTGGATAGGATAGTGTTGAATTGTGGTTGCTCAAGATAATAAAATTCTTAGAAATGAACTTATGGAAATCGAATGGGCTGAGGGAAATTGAAGCAAATCTTCAGTAGCTAAGTGGAGGTTTATTCTTATTATTATTCTCCCATTATTTTTTTATTATCAGTATTATAAAGTCATCATCTATAAATGTCTCAAAGAAACTAACAAGGAAACTGACTGTGATAGATATGTCTATAGAATGATCATCTCATCCATTTGATGAGCTTCAGATGTGCTAGAGTTCACAATTACTATTTCTCAGCCATTAGTATCAACCATGCAGACTGAAAATTGTGGAGTGACATCCAATACATCTGGAAGGCACCAGATTGATACTGAGAATTTTGTGGTGAAGACATTCAATACATCAATTAGGATCCTTTTTTCTCTATGGAGCTCAACTGGGTTGGTTTTTATTTTAAAAATTGCAAAGAATACATTTAGAATCCTCATTCCTGATGTCATGTAAATATAGGCATCTACTTTGGACAGGAATTTCTCAAATTAGGACTAACAAGGAATTTCTAGTTTCTGTACCAGGAAATAATTCTGTTACTCAATGTATTTTTCTCTTTAAGGAAAATCTATGGCCCAAGCTTCTTCCCCAAGAGTGTAAGGAATGGGTAGTATTACCTCAGATCAAAGATCAAAGTTGACTTTAAAATATCTCATTTCCTGTGACTGAATTAAGAATTTAAGCTCATCCTGAAGACTAGAAACTTAGTACATGTAAGTAGAACTTTTTATTTTAATGTCAGGTTCAATGAACTAATGAAAACAGCAATATTTTTCAAAAAAACGATGTAATGAATTGTGGTGGAGATACTAAATTTACAATTTTGTTAATTGCTTCTAAAAACTCTTAGGTCTGATGGTTTTCACACACTAAAAATGTTATCTAAGAAAACATAACAGTTCTTGCTGATCTTTCTTCCTCAGCAGTCAAGGTTTATTTGTTGCAGCTTTTAATCTTCTGACTTGTCTTCCAATCACAGCATTGAAAAAGAAGTTTTAAATAAACAGCAGGGATACAAGATAAATAAACTTTTTTTTAAGCAAGTGCCTAGCTTGGCACAGTTCAAACTCAATCCCCCGAGGACCAAGCTCTCTCTTTTGTGTTAATGTTTAAAAGATTTTCAAATGCTGAGAGTTTATTCTTACTGCAAACATTTCTATTTACAAGGTCAAGTGTATCAGCACTCGAGACAGCTTAAGAGCGTAATTATTTATCTAAGGGTGTTTGAGTGTAGATCAGTAGCTCTGGCAGAAAACCAGCCTTCAGAGGGCTGCAAAACAACTGCTAAGGCCAGTGTAAGACACAGGCTTGTCATTGTTGGTCACACATGGTTCATTATATCTGCTCTCTCCTGCATGAAAGGAAGATGAGCTGGTTTGAAAAGTGGTTCCAATTCAGCAATCTTTATTCTAAATGTGTTACTCTTTACACACTTGACCATGGGTTTGGTACTTATATACAAACAGGCCTTCCTATGAATTGCCATCAACAAAATATTTGTATTTCAGTGAAAAAATTGGGACACAGCATTGTTTCTGTGAAAATGCAAAATGCATAACTGGAATAGCTGTCTCCAGTCAAACAGCAACTTGTTGCCATGCTAACCTAATTCATATCTGTTATCTACTCAAAGGAAATATTTTTTGAAGGGAAGCAATTATCAACTTACTTAAAATATAGCTGGCAAGTTTTCCAATTGCTCAGAAGAATACCACTGAATCCCATGAATTTATTTCATAGCAAGTAATTTGAAGAACAAAAACTGTGCCCAACTATTTCCATGTATATTCCACTCTGTTCCTATTTGGAGTAGTTTAAAAACAACTTCACCATAATTCTTCTTTAAAAATCTCTGTTTACTAATTTACACATAAAAATACACTCAATAGATATTTAAACATACGGCCTTTTCACACATTCTATAAAAATACAAAGTTTAAGGAAGTCCAGAGAAACATGTATACAATTCTACAAAGTTCATAAATCCCTCAAACAATACAAAATTTAAATTCAGATCTATTTGAAAAAGCTCTGTACATTATTTCATTTAGGGAATTACTGTTGTTTGTATTCCTTAACATACAAAATTATATCTGCCTCTTTGTAATAAAAGAATAACAGATGTATTATTTTTTGCAGTGGGGTACATTTAAAACTTTTAATTTCTTAAAAAATAAATTATTCCCAAAGTATACAATTTATAAAATTCTATGTACAAGTAACAACAGCTGGTAACAAAACCAATTTTAAATACATTTTATATAAAATTTACCAGAGGTCAGCCTCCTTATAGGATTAGAGGCAATATAACTTCTCAGGATATTTTTACATATTGAGTTTAAAAAGTGTTTTTTGAAGATGGCAGTGCAGAGCTCTTTAGAGACAAAGGTTGCATTGTTCAACAGCCAACAGTTCAGCATTTTTTTTTTCCTAGGCTGAGGCAAGAGAGATTTGCTGGTGAACTTATGTATTGCAATTCTGACTGATGCAAAAACCAATACAAACCCTGAACAGGAAAATAAACTATTACTGTAGGAAAAACAATGAACAATATCATGCCAGACATCTAGAATGAACTTGTGTATCATCACAGGGATGCAGGAAATTTATGTATGTCTTTACTACTTCCCATAAAACCTGGAAACTAATTAAAGCTTCCAAGGTTATGCATCAAGAATGTAAAACTGAAGAATGTGCAATCATCACCATGGATAACTAATACATGCCAGTATTATACTTCATTCTGGAAAAAAAAATCCTAAACTTACTATATATGAATCTTCAAAATAACTCTGAAACCTCTTCCCTCTATGCCTGCACACCTATCCAATTAAAAAGAAACAAAACAGTCAAGCATAATTCAATCAAGCATAATTATGAATTCTGTGGATTTTAACTGGATGGTAGGAGTCATTTGTTGAATGGTTATGCAAAGCAGCACTTTGGGAAGCATTGCAGGGAAACCTTCCCAACTTCATTGAGGACAGCTTGGAAAAAAAGCAATCATTGGTACATTTACTGTTTGCAAATTGACTGTAACCATGACACAATCTGCTTAGTGTTCTTTAAAGTTGTTTGCCAAATGGCAACAATTTGCATAGTGCACATGTACAGGTATGTCATGCATACTGTAAATTTCCTAGTTGGATGCCTACAGGACTGAGAAAAAGTCCAGCTGTATGTAATTGGGCAGCTGCAAGTGGTGATGTCTGTGCACACAGCAAAATAAACACTGCACAATATACACCCATGACATGCATAGTCAAGACATTTCTTACGATCTCATAAAATAACTAATGTGCAATATATGTAAAACCTACAGGTGAATTCCAAAGGATATTCATTTTGAGCATCAACTGGAAACCCCCAAAAGAAACGTGTCAATAAAGGAGGGGTCCAGTAACAAACTCCACAGCTTTTTAATTGTACTAGATTCCTTTTCTTTAATTCAAAAAGGGAATTTAATACAACAGGAGCATCCCTTTCAGGCATCATTTTAAAGAGAAAAGCGAGGAGAGAAAATGCCCATGTGAGAGGAAAATTCTCTACACAGCTAGGAATACACAGCAAACCAAATCCCGGCCAAGGGGACTGGTCAACGCGGAGGTCTTTCAGCTTCTCTCCACCTATGAAACTAGGAAACCCAGGCAAGATGCTCAAGGATACTGGCCTGTTTCGGGAGATTCCTCTTCCTAAGATACCATGTTCCTTAGGGGATATTCTGCCATCCTGTGAGAGGAGAGACCCGGGGAACTCTCAGAGACCCGCCCCTCGCCCGGCCAGTAGAAACCTCCACGCGGGACAAACGCCACGAGGTCAGCCCACCTTTCTTCCCTCAGCTCGGCCACGGCCCCCCTCGAGAGCCTCTCCTCCCAAGGCTAGGCTAGGAGAGCAGCAGCAAAATGGAGACGAGAGAGAGCACCGTCCAGGCGGCCACAGGGACCGTCCCGCAGTTCTCGGGCTTCCTCGGGAAAACCGGCTCGCTGCCCGCGACGGCGGCCATGTCGTCGATGTAATTTCTGGTGGGCTGGCTGGGCTCCTCCTCGTCGTAGTCTTCGTAGTAGTCGTCGATGCCGTCCGAGGCGCCGCTGCTGCCGGGCCCCAGCGCCTCGGCCCCGAAGCACAGGCGAGCCATGTTCTCCTTGACCGACTCGCAGATGGGCCGCTCCAGCCCGTCGCACACGCAGTCGTTGAGCAGCAGCGCCTTGGGCACGGCCAGCATCTCCTTGATGACGGCCCGGCACTCTTGGGTGCAGCGGACGCCGTTGAAAAGCTTGCCGCAGAACGCCATGTAGCGGTTGAGCGCCACGCTGCACCGGCTGTCCCAGTCGCAGCGCCGCCGCGCCTCCGTGCAGCCGATCACGCCGCCGCCCGCTCCCCCCACACCGCCGCCTCCGCCGCTCGTCCGAGGCAAGCACGGCTCGATAGCGCGCTTGGTGGCGCGGCACTTCTCGTCCTGGTCGCAGTCGCAGTCCTCCAGCGCCGGGCCCCGCCTGGTATGGTTGAGCTGGATGAGCGCCGAAATGCAATGGCTCGGGCACCGCCGCCTATTGGAGGAGGAGGAGGACGCCGCCGCAGAGGCGGCAAAGCCGTCCCCCTCGGCCACGAGCACCGGCGCGCACGCCTCGGCATACTGGCTGTAAGCGTAGCCGCAGTCCGGCTCTTCCTGGCACTGTAGCATCGCCTGCCAGCAGATCAGGCGCCGGCCGTGAACCCCCGGCGGAGGCGAGGCGGCGCCCAGCAGCAGCAGCAGCAGCCTTAGCCCCAAGGCGGCCAGTCGCGGGAGCAGCGCGGTCCGTAGGCATCGTCCTCCTCCCCGCCAGGCTACCACCATCGCGGGCGGCCGCAGAGCAGTCGTGGTCGGGAAGCGAGCGCGGAGGGAGCGGCGGCCCAGCGGCTGCCGAGAGTAGAAAAGTTTGGGGAAGTTCTGCCGAGGTTGCGCATGGGGGTCTCCCTCATCAATCCATCTTCCCGGCGCCCGTCCGCGGCCTGGGAATCTTCCTTCGGGAACGGTTTTTCAAAAAAGCCCCGAAAAGCGGCGCCTTCTCCTTTTTGCAGCCCAACAGCCTCCGCCCCTTACTCCAGGGATGGGGAGGCCGGGAGGCGGCGAAAGAAGCCTGGAGCAGCGGGGTGATGGGCTCCCTGCTGAGTCGGAGCGGCGGCTTCCCTCCTTCTCATGCCGATCTTCTTTCTTGGAGCTCAGCGCATCTCTTCACATGCCGAGTGGCCGCGCTGAACTTCTCCCGAGCCCCGGCCGGGCTCCGGAGGCGTGCTGAGCCTCGCAGGCTTTTCCGCTGTTGGAACAAGAGGAGGCAGCCGGACTCACCGCGGGTCCCCGAACTTTCCCTTCGACTTCCCTCGCCGCCGATTCCCGCGACCCGCCGTTTCTTCCTCTCTTTGCCGACACTTTTGAGGAGCTGTTGTCTTTCGCGAGGCTTTAAATACAAAAGTGCCCTCCACGCAGCGGTGGCGGCGGCGGCGGCAGCAGCGTGTTCTGATCCGGCCTCATTATGCATGCATGGAAAAGCAAACAAACAAAAAAAATTAGCAACGCTTCTCCTCCTTATTACACATCCCCCCTTGGCTGGAGCCCTCCGACTGATTCGCTCTTTCTCCTTTTCTCCACTCCCCCTCCGCTTGCTCCGCCCCTTTCCCTCGCTACGCGACCCGCCATTGGTCGGGCCGCTGTTGACACTCCCCCTTTCCCCTTTTCTTTCTTTACGACCTCTAGGCTAGAAGGGGAGGGGGAGGGCTCAGGGGGGCTAGTGGGCTGCTCACATTCAAAGCTTGAAAGGAAAGGCTTAACAAGATTGACAGTAGCCCCCCCCGAGGAACCCACCCACCCTCCTCCTATTAAGGAAGTTCCTCCACGCCGCTTCTTAACGGAGGGCAAAAATTGCAGAGAGGCGAAAGTTAGCGGCTGCTCTCCCATTAACGCCTGCTAGGGCGCTTTAAGCTAAAAGGGACTTGAGGAAAGATAAATGAAAGTTTCCAACGCTCATCATCATAAGAAAGAGTTGCGTACTTGTTTCACTTTTGAGTACTTCCAGAGAGGTGGATCGCTGCCTGCTCTGCCCAACAGGGGGTTGAAAGTGTAAGTTGCTCTGTGGGGATCCGGGAGGCCCGTTAATAGGGCAGGGTCCGGGTCTCCGCTCCCCTGGGGGGGGGGGGGGGGGGGGGGGGGGGGGGGGGGGGGGGGGGGGGGGGGG
>JANHFM010002770.1:135001-158096 GCA_032468115.1 Grayia smithii | reverse complement strand
TTTTTTCCTTGTTTTCAACCTCTAAAATCTAGGTGCGTCTTATACTCCGGTGCATCTTATACTCTGAAAAATACGGGGGTATGTATAATGTCAAACTAGAGATTGTTACTACAGTGAAATCACCACAGTACTATCAATAACAACTCTGGGACACAATGCTAATAAGTTATTTTAAACAGAGTACTGTTTTTACCCTATCATTCTATTCCTCAAGGATCTTATCTTGTATACACGTTGTGAAAAAACCCCACTGAACTAATGTACAATGTACTGATTAAGTATAGATTTTTTAAAAGGGCAGCTGAATCTTTCCTTTAAACTGGAGTACTGTAGAAAATGTATACGATGCCACAAGTATATAGATTTTGTTGATATGCTAAACTACTTATCAAATTATGGTACTTGAAGCAGCATCTGTTTTATTATCAGCTTGCTCTTAGTTTTAAGACTAAGAAAAAAGGGCCTTGTGACTCTGAAATAGATTGCCATTTTGTGTGTAATCATTATAGGCCTTAAGAAAATCAGGAAGGCCTATATATTTTGTCCGCTTTTTCCTCAGGTATATATCTTATATTAGTTTTGAATTTGATTTATGAGAATATACTGTAAGGATGGCATCTATTAACTTTATTACTCGTTTCATTATTAGGAATATTTTTTTTAAAAGCAATCTAGAAATATTGTTTAAAACCTACAAAAAGGACCAGTCTTTTTCATAACCAATAGCTAAATATATGATTAATTGTCTGTTTAAATGGAAATCCCATTCAGAAAATAGCAATGAACAGGATGGGAAAAAGTGTTACATTCTGTGAGCAACAGAAATAGACTTTACTTAGTCAAAACATGTAAGAGCTAATCAATAAACAAGTAGTAAGAGTGTATAACTATATTAAGATTTTAAAAAGTGTGTTGCTATTTCCATGTTACAAATCCTTACTGAACCTCAACTTTGATGAGCGTAGAGGTTCTCCATCTACAAACTCTCCCATCCTGAGAATCAAAGCTGAAATGTGCAAATAAATCACATCATCCATTTTCCAATTTAACTGTGTTCGTAAATACATTCTTGTTTATTCAAAACAATTTTTTGGGAGTCCTACTCCTGAAATTGTGGATTTCTGAAATAATCAGCCCAAGCATTCTGAATGACATGTAAACCACTACAGGTAATTTATATGAATTTACTGCCAAATGCAGCTAATGTATGGGTTGGGATGTTAAAAAAAACTTCAACCCCTAAGAACAAAAGTGTTTTTAGTTCAGAAAGGAAGTATGGGGGGAGGGGGGAGGGGGGAGAGAAAAAAATAAACTGAATTCATTAAGATAGATTTCGAACTATTTTCAATCCGAGCCGTGCCCTGAATATCTACAAAAAAAATCTAGTCTTCCAATAGGGGTTACTTCCTTATTTAGTTAACAATACGCACAAGCACGCCTACCCAGAAGTAAGCGTTCGTCAATTTAATCGGGCTTATTTCAGAATAAGTGCGAATAGTATTGCATCTTTAATTTTGCACCCTGATTTGTCCAATATTGACACGCATTCATATGGCCTTGACATCGCCTAGTTTTCACCCTTGTTAGATTCCAGCCCGAAGAATGAAGGCGATAGAAGATCTCCGGGACAAAAGACACGTGAGTTCCCTTTTCTTTGCCTTGGCATGAATGGCGAAACTGGCGTCCTGAGGCCACTAAGGTGGGACCAACCGCAAGCCCAGTCAGAAGGCAGCGAAAGAGTTAAGAGGGGGAGGGGCTTGCTTCGCGCGCTCCCGCCCGATCAACTACACTAGAGAAGCTTTCGCGCGCTCTTTGCCTCGGCAGCAGCAACAGTAGGACGGACTACTGCGCGCGCAAAAGACCCAGACTGGCGGGTACCCGTTTTCACCGTGTGCGCCTCTCGACGGGCAGAGAGGGTTGCGGGCGCGCGCTGCCGGGAGTTTCATGTCATTAGATGGGGCTGAGGCTGAGCGGCGGCGTCCACTGAAGAGAAGGAGGCTGTGGGTGCGCGTGCGAGCGAAAGGAGAGGCGAGGCCAGCCAGCAAGCCCAGCGAACCAACCCACCGGTAACTGCCGGTAACTGCCCACCTTCGTAGCTCTGGAGAGAGGCTTTTGGGGCAGGCGAGTGCCCTCCCCTTTTTTTTNNNCTACGCGGGGGTGGGTAGAAAGGGAGGGGGGGCAGAAGATCCTGTCGTGGCGCACCCTGTGTGAGTGCCGAGCCTATGTGTATTATTTATTGTATTTATTGTATGGAAGAAGGCAGAGAAGAATCGGGCAAGGCTCTTGTGGGACGGGAACTGGTTCCCGGCGAGGAGCCTACCCCGTGACTCGCTTTAGCCTGCCTCGGAGCGAAACTGGTGGCGGCCTCTTTGGGCGTTTTATGGTAGGGGATTAAGGCTCGTGCAGGTATTTTACTCGTGGCTTGAAATGGGGCATTTTGCCGCTTTCCCCACCTCTTCCGTGTCCCTTTTCCTCCCAACTCTGGGCTGGCTTTTTTCTTGCCCCGGATTATCCCCAGGGGGATAATCTTTGTTTCCCGCTCGGGATTATCTCCTCGACCTCTGCGGGATTAATTCTTTCTCCCCGCCTCTTTTCGCAAAATTTAGGGGCGGTGCGCGAACAGATCGCCCCCCCTCCCCTTTCCTTCAGCGATTATTGCGCGCGCTCTCCCCAACATAGGGGTCCCTCTTTCCATTTCAGATGAAAAACACATATTCTGGTTCTTATCTCCGCTCCCTTTCCCTGTTGCCTGTAGCTGCAATCCGCATTCAGTTGAGTAAGGAAAAAAAAAGGTGGCGGAGCTGACTGAAGAGCTGGGTGGGTTGTAATTGCCACGGTGGTGCTGTCACCTCACTACATTTGGAGCTGGGAGGGCGGGAGGCAGGACAAGCGCAAGGATTGGCCGCGGGAAGGGCGATTTTCTGGGGGAGAAGATAGGTAAGTGTTGAAGTCTGCCAAATGCAGAGAAAACGTATCGTCGCGCTTCACCCATGGTAGTAAAATAGCCATTTGGACTGCTAGAAGCGAAATGAACAAGGAATCACACATGTTCTTTGGCATCATGATTTTTTAGGTGCATTCACCATTGTTATGAAACTGTCAAGTGTACCTCTTTATTTTTGGATTCAAACTCTAGAAAGGTCTTAGTGCTTTCTGCATCAGAATAATTGAGAGTTTACTGAAACTCAACATGTGAATGAAAGACTGCTTGGGTGTCATTTGTTGTTACTAGGGGTCAGTCCTGAATAGAATGGACTGTACTTTATGGCTTCCAGCCAACTGATCACTGCTATTGCTGAAGGGGGGGGGCATTGTTTCAATTATTGCTGTGATGACAGAGTGTATATAAAATAATCTTTAACTCATGACAGAGCAAGTGGTAGTAATCTGCTAGTGTCATCAACACCCTTTTGCTTTCACCTTTTGGAGGTAAGAACCAGGAATTTGTCTGCTGCTACTGCAGTTTGTAATCAATTCTGCAGTACAGGGTTATATCCATCAATTAAAGTTCATTTTATTTGACTTTGGGAAGAGAGGGGCCTTAGGCAACTATAAATAGACCTTTGGACTAGGCTGTAATCAGTAGAGGAAGACAAGTAAATTCTAGTAACACTGTATCTGTGTCTTGCAGGGATGACTGTCATAATGTTTCTACCGTGAGTCCTGGCTGGGTGCATGTTATAAGTTATTTTAAAGGACAAGCTATTATTTAGCAATTTGTGAAAATGTCTCCGTTAAAAACCCCTTTTCAAAAATTATAAGCAGATTTTGGAAACAGACAGGATCAAAATTTGAATTTGGTACATTCAAAGTCTCAAAAAGCATATCAATGAGAGAAACTCTAGAATATTCAGTACATACTGCAGCCATCTGTTCATTTTTCATCTCTCTTGTTTACAACTTGTAGCTTTTCAAAATTATCCATTTATGTGAATTCTTTACAACAGAAAGATTTTGTACCTTGAATCATAGTGAAGGTAACATACTTTATTATGTTATTTTTTGTATTCATAGTACAATATTTTGTACTATGAATTGACCATCAAATTATTTGAAATTTTAGTATTATGTATGGATTTTCAACTAGAATTGTAGCTTGGATTAAGAATGAGTTTAGTAACAATACTTAATATAAAGATTGATGGAACTTTGAAGGAATTGACTTGGTTGTGTGCATTCATTTGCAATTGTAAAAATTTTAGATGCCAAAAATTCTTCTGTGTTTTGCAAAAAATGGAGAGCCTTTTTTGGTGCTATATTGATAATATTTTGATTTTAATGTCCTCTTTCTTTTCACTAAAAGAAATGACTATGTAGAAGAAATAACAGTGTCTTGCTTGTTAGCCCTAATGCCTCTAAGTAAGTGTGTTGGAACTTTTGCCAATGTACTGCAGTGTTAGATGTGCAATTATGCAAGAAATTTAACACTATTTTAAGGTCTGGGTTTTTTGGAAATATTTTTTTGGGAATCTTTATGAAATAGAAAGTAACTGTTCTTAAGTACTGTGACCATGAAAGGACAAGTAGAAAATGGCTCAGTTTCATTAAGAAGCTTGTTATATGTAGAAATAAATCAGATTTCCCATCATGTAATTACAGCTAATGTTCAGAATCCACTGTTATATTTGGATAAAAATTAAATTATTGCACAAATGAATAGTTCACAGCACATTATTAATATGCAGCTGTTGATTGCTACCAAAAAAATAAGCAAGGATTATAAGGGGAAGAGAAAATGTTGTGTATGAATATATGGGATAGTGTATACATATTCAAATAATTTTCTTGACAACTATATGGAAGTGACTTACCTTTCCTCCTTATAGCCACCCCTGATTTTAAAAAGTTAAACATCTGGGATCCGGTTAACATTTTGATGTGAAATCATCAGTAAACCCCAAGATACAGACTAGATTCTGAAGCTGTAAAAATTTCTGAAAGGTATAATGGTAATCCCCTTGTGCCAGAAAATTGCATGGTTGCTTTCATAACATCACCAGAAATCAAACTAAACTCAAAGGATACTAATAAACACTAAACTTACAACCATTTATTTAGTAATAATTCAAATTTACAACAGCACTGGAAAAAATTTCCAAGAGTGGCCCTTGTATTTAGAATCATTACTTCATCCCCATAATCAAAATCCAGGTGCTTGGCAACTGGCATATATTTATGATGGTTGTAATGTCTTGGTGTCATGTGATCATCATTTGCAACCTTCCCAGCCAGCTTCCGATAAAGTCAATATGGAAAGCAGGAATTGCTTAATAACCATGTAATTCACTTGACAATTGTGATAATTTGCTTAACAACCATGGTAAATGGTTGTAAAATTGAATGTGACTCACTTAACAAGTACCTTACTTAGAAGTGGAAAGTTTGATCCCAATTCTATTCGTAAGTCAAAGAATACTGTAGATACACAAATTCTAGTTCTCAGTTTCTGTGGCCTTGGTTTGCCTTGTGCAGAAACATCTGAGAAAAGGGCCAGCAACATAAAAATGGTGGTACAACCTGGTGATAAAATTTCTGCCCCTTTTAGATATCTATTACATATATATTAAAAGGGGCAGGGGGTTGCAACCGTGCCTCACCCACTATTTTAGCCTCCTTAGCTTTCCTCCATATATATACCTGACTTCATGTTTGCTTTTACATTGTAATTCTGTCCTATATATGATGTCATGTATAAATAGAGGAATGTGGTATTTCTTTTGAGACCCTTTCATGAGTTGCTATCAGGAAGAAGCATAGAAAAAAAGGAGTTACTTCTCTGATCCCCTTCTTGATGTCATCTGGCTCATCAACTACCCATACATTACTAAGTGATTAAGGAAAAAACCTACTTCAACATGCTTTCCCCAGATTTTAATACCAATATTGTTTTATCATCTCATGATATCTTTTATTAGTAAAAAGTTGAGGCTAGTGGAACTATTTTGGTGATAGGAACAAAAGTTTGGTTTCCCCAAGACTCTGCATTAGTCTTTACAGAAAGAAGAGGGTTTAGTCTTTACAGGGAGAAGAGCCCTAGGAAGGAGGCAATGGCAAACTGCTGAAGAACTTTGCTAAGAAAATGTTGATGAAGATTCTCAGTCATCCAGGTACACTTGTCTGTAGACTGAGTCATGGCAACTGGACTTCTTTTTTTTTTTACCAAAAAACTTGCAAGGACCAGCCCAGGCAGTTGTCAAGAGTCAACACTTAAGTTGAAGGGAATAATAACAACAAAATGTATCAATGTGTCATGGCATAGAAAGAGACATTTGAGGTAAAACACATCTCTCTCTCCCCAAAATTACCCAAAATTCACATTTATACTTTAAAAAGAAAAGAAATTGACCACAATTGTGAAGCAATGTAGCGCTTATTGAAATGAATGTGAGCAAAGACTAGCATCTTTGCTCACATTTGCTCACAGGTAGTCCTCAGTGAGCAATGGTAATTGGGACGAGGAACTGTTGCTAAGCAACACTGTCATAAAGTGCAATGTCTCATGTCTATTCTGATCTACAACAGTTGCAGTCGTTAGGAGAACCCCATGTGGTTATTATGGGCAACATTACATGATTGCCACTTGTAATCTTCTGCCGGCTTCCCCATTGATTTTATTTGTTGAAAGCTGGTAGTGAAGGTTACAGATAGTGACAAATAGCAGAATAACAGTTTGAAGGGACCAGGAAGGTCTTCTAGTCCAACCCTATACCATTTAATAGCAAATGGTGATTGTGAAATGCTGCAACCCTTGTAATTGTGAGCCAGTTACTAAGCCCTTAATAGTGATCACATGACACTGGGGACACTGACAGCCATAATTTCAAGGATAAGTCTCCTTGTTCAAGATTGTAGTGACTAAACACTTTGCTGCATAAATGATAGTTAATTGAAGATTACCAGTCTAGAGATCTGCATGTTGGCATTGTAAGTAACAAATACTGCCACTGTGGTACTTTTATTAGTGCTATTCTTCTACAAACCTACAGATATAGTACAGTGGTATCTAGGTACTTATTGTTAATTGTTTCTGGGAGGTGCAATGTGTATAAAAAACAATGAGTATTAGACAAATTTTTCCCATAAGGAATATTGTAGTGAATCACAAGGCAGCTGACACCAATACGTTCTAAATTGTGTGTTGAGTAACAAACAAATGATGAGTACTGGGACAAAAATTTTGTTTCAAACATGTTGAGTACCAAATTTGATGATTTTCAAAGCAATTGAGTTCCAGCATACCACCATATATATTTGATTCTATGTTTCATTTATTTATTTATTTATTTATTTATTTAATTAATTAATTATTTATTTATTTATTTAATTTCTATGCCGCCCTTCTCCCAAAGGACTCAGGGTGGCTCACATAAACATGAATAAAACGAGAAATATAAAAGACATATACAATATACAAACATAAACAAACTAGTTGCTTAGTTTAATTACTTCACATTTATGAATTTTGTGCAGATATGCTAACAGAGAACTATATTAATAAATAAAATCTATGGATCTCGAAGATGTTGCAATAAGCTGCTAGTATTAATAAAATAAATTGATATGATAATTTTATAATTTATTTAAAAGAAGCCTCGTTGTACATTTGTACCAATTCTGAATATATTTAATTGCAAACATTCACGATATGTTTGAAGAGAATATCAAATGAGCATACTTAAGAGAAAACACTTAGATTAAGTGTTGGTTTAACATTTTTGTCTGTCAAACATCCTTTTAAAGATAAAGAAAAGAATTATGATCTATAAATGAGTAATTTCCATTGTGTCTTGTTTATGAATTTCCCAAATAACTAATTTTGGAAGGAAGAAGTATTCAAAAGTATATGGGGTAGGTGGGGTCATGTGATCACCATTTGCAATCTTTCCAGCTGTTTCCAATAAGCAAAGAAACTGGAGGAACCTGAATTCACATAATAGTAACTAACTTAACAAACATGGGATTCACTTAATAACTGCAGTGATTCACTTAATCATTGTTGAAAAGGTTGTAAAATTGGGCACAACTCACTTAACTGCCTTGCTTAGCAACAGAAATTCTGGTCCAACTGTAGGGTTGGACAACAGAGGATACCCTGTACATATTTTCATTTGTTTGCCTATAAACCATCTATACAGGTCTAGGGTTAGACTGCTGCATTTAATTTAAAGTAATTGTATAGCTATCCTAGTCAAGATAAAGTAGATAAACTGTATTACTTAGTAGCTCTGTTTATAAGAATATTTTCTGATAATTTTGTATGGTTGGCTTGGAAAAAACTACCAAACTGTGATTTGTTCGGTATATAGGGAACAGAAAAAATAAATGATTCCAAGGAACAATTTATCTGAGAGAACTTTTCCTGTAAAGGATTGTAGTAAAGTTTGAGCAGCAAATTGGTTATTCACTGTTTAATTGAGCAAAACAAAGATTTCTCAAAGCTTGTTAAGGGAATAAAATATATTCTATTGTTATATAGAAAATGTTGATGTAAGAGAAGAGCAGGCAGAGCTAAGGGAGCAGAGTTAAGTGCATGAACTCTATGGGAATGTAGCATGTGGGAATTTTCAATGAAAAGTGTATCTGTTGATTTAAAACAAACAATTGAAAATTGGCAGGTGGTGTTTTGTGTCCAGGGCATGAGTCCTTAGGGTATATAAGGGACCCACTTTTTAGTTGTGCTAGTGATTTGTGTTCACATTGCTTGACAGCCCTGTATTTTAAATGTTCTAATGTGTACAATTGTTTTTATTACATTCTAACTGTTTGCTGCCCAAAGTAACTTTTTGAGATAAGTGGCCATATAAATTGGATAAATAAGTAAATCTCCAAATTTACTTGATCACAGTGCATTCACATAACACAATAATCCACAAAAATGTGGCCAGTGGTTTTAAGAATATGGGAATAGATGTGATCAATGTATTATTCATTAATAATTAAGAAACTAGTTTGTCATTTGGTGGAATGGGAAATAAAATACAATAGAGATTACATTCCTCATTCTTTTTTGCTGATTGAAATAATTTTACCAATTTTCAGGTTTAAGTACTTAGCAATCTTTGGATGGGTTTTCACACCCAGTGATAAGTCTGGGAGTATTATCTTCCCTTTCATTATTTTCTATGTCTGCTGCAGAGATCAAATTAGCATTGATGAACTGCTTTGGTAAGTATTTGCAAAACAGACTAAAGGAGACTGAAAAAGCTGCAATGATGCATAGTATGACTACTGTTCCATTTCTATTTTCTTCCTCATTATTATTACCTTTGATATAATCTACATTTTTTATAAAAAGTTATTTCTATGAAACAGAAAGGGTAAGTGCATGTAGTTTCCCAAAACAAAGTCCAATCCTTTATTTCAGGGTGGATAAAAATAGATAATTTAAAAATAATAATAATAATAAAATGGATTTTTAAATTTTAAATCAGATTTTTTTATTTTTATCAAATTTGTTTTAATAAAATGCTTTTGCAGTAAAAATCTAAATATAGTTTTCTATTTAAGATATATTAATAATTTAGTTTATTCAGCATGAAATGGAACTTAGTTATGTAGCATGACTGTTTCCTAATATAATTTGATTGCTTATTTGTACGCTATGACTATTATTGTTATAACTTATGATTCTTGACAAATATATCTTTTCTTTTATGTACACTGAGAGCATATGCACTAAGACAATTTCCCTGTGTGTCCAACCACACTTGGCCAAAAAAAATTCTATTCTATTCTATTCTATTCTATTCTATTCTATTCTATTCTATTCTATTCTGTATATTCTGCAATATTTACACTTTTGATAAACTCATTCAATGAATCCAAGCTCTGCAAGCTGAGATAGCATGCACTTTATTGATGCATTCACACAATTTCACAGTAATGAGATAAATCATAAAACAAAGTTCAGGAATATTCCTTTATCCCTTTTTTGCAAATCTATGTATACTACAAACTGTATGATTGTTTGAAGAGAAATGCATCTGTACCACCAGGCTCTAAGTGTGAGGAGGAAGGGCAAGCAACAAAAATGAAAGTGAATCCTTCTAAGCAGCTTATACTTATAATATTAAAGCACCTGTCATTTCAGATCCATCATGGCAGCACCTGTTAGCAGGCATCCACTTACCTGCTGCCCGCCACATCCCTCACCTTCTTGTGTCACTGCCGCATCACTAGCTGTCCCATTAAAGTGAAGGGGACTGTTGGTAAGTCAACAGCAGGTCATAGGAGAAGCCGCTGCCTGACAAGGATGACAGTTGCTCTTTAAAAATTATGATTTAAATCAAGTTGATTTAAATCAAGCCTTTTTACTAGTGATTTTGATCATACTTAAATCATGATTTAAGTCAAATCCACCCTGCTATATTTGCTTACACCTAATGGACAGAACCTTTGCAAACTGCATCTATAACCTTCTAGCCTACTAGGTACATCTTGAGAGATTCTAGGGTAGCCTGAACCTCTTCCCCAGTGTCTCATCCAGCTCAGGACTGTGTAGTCTCTTAATTTGGACCCCCCCCCACCAGGGAAAGTTCTGTGTTGCCAAAACTCATCCCCTCACCGCCAACTGCTTTTCCAGGTACACATTCCATCATTTAATTTCTCTAAGCTTGAACTGAGCAACATCAAAATACTCTTGCATAGGCATCATCACATGGTCATACAGGAACTGGAATGGAAAGAACCTTCCCTCTGCCCGCCCCATTCCTTTGCGCCTTTAACCTCTTTCCAGAGCCTTTCACCAAAACAATAGCTCAGTGATCCCACTTATTGCTAGGTTAGGAATATAATATATCATTTAAAATGGTATATACTTAGTTGTGGTCTTGAGTTAGGTATCTGTAGTTAAGATCAAGGTTTTTCATAATCACTTCATAAAAGCATGGCACAGCATAGGAGAACAAACACATCAGGACTGGATTCAGCAGTCCACCTGCATTTAAAAGGCTTAGGCCACTCTTTTGAAGGCAACAAAGTCCACATTTTGGACAAAAAGGACCGCTGGTTTGAAAGAGGGGTCAGAGGCCGTTCATGTCAACAGAGTGGGTGGGATACAACATCATCTATCTCAAGTCTACAACACAGTCCTTTCAACAGTTCCAAGAAGGCTCCATACCCATTTGTACCAGTCAGATGACCCTGATGACACACATAACCTCCAAATGACCTTAGCGACTCGTTAAAAGAATACAAATGACTAGCTGTCTGCAAGGAGTGTAAATCCTTCCATTCCACACCATCCAGTCAGAGCTGAAGAAGCTTTTTGGATGAGAAGTGAAATGTCTTCAAAGAAAAAAAAAAAGTCTACTTGCCTCTTGACAAAGCACTCTTGAGACTAGAACCTTAAGTAAGGGTGAAAAAGAAATATGAATTGTCAGATGATTAATCACGCAAATGATTAAATTAAAAAGAAAGCTTGAAACAGAATTGGGAAGCGATCATATATTACTCTATTTTATGTAAAGAATGATTTTGTGTCCTAAGCTTAAATGCTATTATGAAAAGTGAGTCTCACAGCTCCCAGTAGAATTGCAAATGTGAGTATTAGAAATTGTTGTTGTACTGTAAAATATTATTGAATTTAGAAAAGAGATAAGGTTTTCTTTTAAAAAATCATTTTTATTAACACAGTGCTGTTAATTGACCTTCGATAATAGCTTTATTATTACAGCTATGTGGCATAGTAAGATATGATTGAAGGGCAGCTTATATAGGTTGTGCACAATCTTTATAATCAGATGTACAGCTGCCATTAAGTTCCAGAATTCTGAAGTACTAAAATCTACATTTCAGCCCATATCTCTCTCCCAATAAATGCAGATATTTTTTCAAGTTTAGAGAAAGTAAAGAATACAGCTCTATGTGAGTTCAAAAAATGTCCTGTCCATTTACATGAATTTGAACAGGATTAAATGTGTAGAATGAATAAGATAAACCTTAGAATTCTAATAAGAGTTTACACATCATTGTGCACATTGTGCTGTAGCTATTTTTACTAAAAAAAGAAAAATCACAACTCCTGGAATTAGGGGTTCAAATTTTAAAACTTGTCACTTATTTCAAGGTTTGCAAAACTAACAGATACAGCTAAGTATGAGAAAATATTTGTCTTGGTATCTTAACTGTTTCTAAAAAGTATTTGTCTTGGTATCTAACTGTTCATAGTTATCTTAGAATCAATTGTCAGATTTCATAATAGTCAGCAAAGTCATTTGTTTAAAAGAATTTGATTTTATAAACATAGGGAAGACCTCTTATTTTTAAAAAGTATTTCTATTTTATTTTTTTCATTAGCTGGTAATCTCTTGAAACTTTTAAGAATGTTGTCTCCATTTTAAGGTGTGCTTTTTTGCATGTCTGAACTTTTAAGAAAAACTTCAAATTGGAGAGATTAGTTTTCTACATTCTTGTTTACAATTGTTGGGATTTGACATATCACTGTCTTCTGAACTAGTAGTTAAAAGCTTTTGGGGCCATTTATCTGAAAACTGCAGTTACATGATTTTTGAAACTCTGCTGTTTCAGAAGTCTTAAGCTATATAATTATATGACGTAAGTACGAATCTTAGCTTTGATGAAGCTGTTGATAGAAAGCAGGACCATTTCATTCTCTAACATAACTATAATTCCCTGTTTATATAGTTTCCCTGATTAGCAGTAATGGCAAGTTTAGCTAGAAATTAAACTATACATTTGGACTTATCCTGGATGATGAACAGCTTTTTCAAAAATCTCACCTTGAATTACCGATATCTTCTCAGAAATCCAATTATTGTGAGTCTCAGGGGTTCTAGTAGAATTTCAGGTGTGTATGTTTAAGAAATTATCTTGTAAATACTGTTGAATTGAGATAACTGTTTTCAATTAGAACAAAAGAGGATGCTGTAAATTATGACATATTAAGTTACAGTTGAAGGGCAGCATACATATATTGCACACCTAACCATATAATTAGATGCACAGCTGCTTACACTGATGATTCCACTCTATTGGATATGAAAAATCTCAATAAGGGAGAATATTTGTAGCTTACGGTTGAAATGAAAAGACTGCAAGCAAACAACTGAATGTACCAAGGATTGCATAGTATCAACACTTCAATATATTCTTGGAGCCCAATTTAAAACAATGGACTCAGAAGCAGAATGGAGGGATAGCAGATATAATATAATGGAAATTACATTGAGAAAATAACAATTTTGAAAAAAACAGCAAGTTTTTATTGGGTAGCCCTTCTTTGAAAAAAATGTTAATATAAGCTTGGATTTTAAATGTTTTTCAGCTTGTGAATATGCCAGATAAGGTGTGCTTGAATATGCATTTTGAGCAGCCCAAATTAAATATGCAAACCTCTTTCTAATGAAGTTATACAGAATATATTCTTTTACAGCAGCTTGGTAAAAAATACTTTTTTTATCCCCATATCATTATATAGACTGATAAGTGCTGTCCTTGAGTGGATTCTAATGCATAAAACCTTACAACTCCACAGACAGATGTATGAGGTTTAGTTAGTAAAAGTTTTATCAATGATGCTGGAAGTCTTCAGAAATCCTTGAGGATACATTTATAGGTAACTCTAAGCTATGATTTTTAAAACATAATTTGCTGATTATTCCCTGGTAGATTGGTTTGAGCATGCTGCAAGACCATGAAGAAACCAGTTACATCATGATTTAACATGTCAGAATTATTTGGAATATTTTAAAAATTTAAAAACTACAGGTTATATTTTCTAGAAGCTGATATATTTACACAAAATTCTATATAACATACTATGTAGTTTTTCAAAGAGTAATAATATTCTTTTAGTCAAAAAGATTTGGTACATTTCTTTCGGAAGAAAGAAAAACAGCATCAAACTGTGGATAGTTGGTGCTATTCACTGAAAAAATTGATGAAACATTTTTTGTAAATTGAATCATGAAGTCTATTTACCTGTATTACAGGCATATTCATATGATTTCCTGGTTGATTGCCTTGAGGCTGTAGTTTTTTTAATTTAATGGGTGTTCATAACATGTCCTAAAATAGATTGAAACCTAGAGGGAATTTTGACCTAGGGGTAATTCTTAGGCTTCACATCTTGTGACAGAATAAAAACAAAATTGCCCATTTAGGGAGAGAATGCTGCTTAAACAGGAGACTTAGTAAGTGTACTTGGATGACTACACTTACATAATTAGAATCACAGTACAGGTGGTATATGAGTAATAATCCTACAAAAGATTACTTTTTCTGTGTCATATTTTCTAAAGTATAGTAACAGTTTTTGTTGCATTACAATATTTCATCCCACTTCCTGCATCTGCTGAGTTTTCTGTAATAGCTTATAGAGGTGAAAGATGTCATAATTACAATGGATTCTTAGCTATGATACCAAAGTCTTCCCTTCAAAGGAGTTTTATATGTGACTGAACACTAAGCATTTCTGCATTATTGTAGGAGAGGGGTGTCAAACTCACGTTGTCATGTGACATATTGTGACCTTTCCCCCTTTGCTAAAATGGGGGTGGGCAAAGCCAGCACATCTGTCCTGCAGGCTGCGAGTTTGACACCCCTCTTGTAGGATAATTATTTGGAATGTTATTATTTGAATGTGAACAAATATAAACTAAACGATTAGGCTGCATTAGAATTACAACTTGATAATTTTGAAAACTTGGTGTAATCAACATCATTACTATTTTTTTAATTGGAAGAGTTTGCTTATGTAGTATCTGTGAAATGATAATTTACAATGACTACTGTTTTCATACTTTTTGATTATGACTTATAGCAATGTTGCATTATTGAAATATCTGTTCTGTTATAGAGCTACTAGTTTGAGGGGAAACGTAGAAAAGTCAATTACAGGTAGTCCTTGCTTACTGACTTGTCTTGTGCAGCAACTGATCAAAATTACAACAGTGCTTAAAAAAAACTTGGTGACCAATCCTCATGTTCAGCAGTTGCAGTGTCCTGCAGTCAAAGATTGCACCATTGGTATGGCAACTGACTTACGACATTCGGAGTTAATAGAGAAGGCAGAGGTAGTAAAATCATAAGTTGTAATCATGTGGGTTTTTTGCTTACCAATTTAATGACTGAAGGACAAGTATGGACATAAGCCTATCACAGTCATATGCTTTTTTACTTAGCAACTGGGTAGTGCTTAGTGATTGAGTTACCGATCCCATGTATGGTTGCTAAGCGAAGACTACGTTCTGTATGCACTCCAAATGGGATAACTATTATTATCAACATATTGTGTTGCATCTTCGTTTACAGATTGTTGATTGAAACATTTTTATTCTTCCTTTAAGGGATCTATCCATGGAGCTCTCTTTTTGCTTTCTCCTGTAGAGCATGCCCTGGGTGGAATATCTGAGACATTAATGATCCCAGCACAGATCTTCAGGAGTCATTGCATGTTTATTTTGTTCTCTAGGCCTGTTTCTTAACATCTGGGAAGAAACTTATTTTTGATGGGTAAGCTACCATGTGCCTTCTTCCATATTTGAAAGTTGATAAAGAGAATAACTGTAGTTCGACTTTTGGAAAATTCTTATAGTGCTTGTTTATGTAACACATACCTATAATACTGTATACAATCAACATAAGCTGTTATGGCAAATAGAAGAGGAAGTCCTTCTGAAACCATATAATTTTCTTTTTAATAGATGTGGGTTATGAAAAATGTATTGCATCTACCGTATATCAGCAAAATTGCATTGATTTTTGCTGTATTTCTAGACTCAGTTCAGGGTATTGTTAGCACTGGTAGAAAAATCAACAAAAGAAATGTTTTAAATGATAGAGAAAGGTATATATAGGTAGTCCTCAACTTACAAGAGCTCATTTAGTAACTATTCAAAGTTACAACAGCACTGAAAAAAGTGACTTATGACCATTTTCACACTTATGACCATTGCAGCATCCCCATGATTTACATTTGGATGCTTGACACCTGACTTACATTCATGACGGTTGCAGTGTCTGAGTCATGAGTCTCTTTTGAGACTTTCTGCCAAGCAAAGTAAATGGGGAAGCCATTATGTTACTACATAGTTAACAACTGTGCTACTAATTTAAGAACTGCAGTGATTCACTTAACAAATGTGGCAAGAAAAGTTGTAAAATTAAGCAAAACTCACTTAACAAATTCCTTACTTAGAAATAATTTTGGTCAATCGTGGTTGTAAGTTGAGGACTAGCTGTACCTAATTGGTTTCTCTTTACTTGTGGTGAATAACAATCTTTTAATTCCAGTGAATAATATCAGTGTCACTTAATCTTTTACTACCTTGATGAATTCAATTTCTAGTCCTTTTTTCCCCAGAAACAAGCCTATCTATTTGTTGAGCATTGCTGAAGCTGCAGCAGATGATTTGCATTTTAAATCTCCTGCAAATAACAAAAAAATGCCATAGAGTGGCCCTGTCTATTTTGAGGATGCCAGAAGGGGTGGAAGATCTCACTGGCCCTAATTATGAGCTGTGGGCTTCTGTGCTACAAAATACAGGACAAAATGTTTGGTGGAATTCTGGACTTTTTGCTAAGTCAATGCAATGTATTCCTAGACACACAGTACCTGCTATAAAAGTGTTATTTATTATTTATTTCAATAATTAGTGAATCCTCCAAGTGGGTGGGTTTCCAGATGGCCAGGGCTATTCTACCTAGAAATTCTGAATGTCCAGGACCAAAGATCTAGGTAGGGAATATTGGTGTAGGGAAATCTAATCATCTCTGGCTTTCCTGATGTTAACATCATATCAACAAAACTGGTCAGACCATGCTACTCAGCCTAGGTTTAAAGGCACTGAAGAATGGAAAGAAAGTGTGGCTTTTATTCTTGAATATAATCCAGTGACAAATAAAATAAATTATGAAATCTAAATTTGCTACATATTGAAAATGTCCAATTCTTTCAGTTATTTGTTGTCATAGAGTTCCAGATTATTGACAATTCTACTAATGGTTTTTGTGGTAAATTATCAGAAATTAAATCATTTATCAATGTTTTTTGCCAGCTTTAATAAAATAAGCTGAAGTTTCTCTCCCACCTGCAACTTGCCATTAAATGGGTATTATTCCCATGTATATATGCATGCATGTATGTATTTACTTTTTTATTTATTTCGTGCCTTTTTATTTTTATCAATCTCAAGATGGTAAACATATTCAACACATCTTCCTCTTCCTATTTTTCCCTCAACAACCCTGTGAGGTGAGTTGGGCTAAGAGAAAGTGACTGGCCCAAGGATATCCAGCCGGATTTCATGCCTAAAGCAGGACTAATCAAATTTATATTGAAACCTATATTGAACTATGCATTCATATCACAGTCTAAAGATGTATTTGACTTATTACTATTTATTAATTTGTTCATTAATCAGATTTATATATCCACACATCTAATGAAAAGTGACTCTGGGCAGCATACAACAATAAAATAAAAAAAATAGAAGTATAAAACAATCATTATCTAAAGCCATTATATAATTATTAATCAAATTAATTTTGATTAATTTGTCCATCTTATGGAAATTCACTCTGGGTAGCATGCAACAATCCAATAAAAGAGTAAAAATATAAATCAGTCATTATCTAAAGCCATTATATAATAATTATTTTAAAGGCATTAAACATACAGAATTTATTAACCAAATGCATTCGGCTGCCTTTCTCAGGGAAAGTTTACTTTTTTCCGAAGATTCCAAACCAGGATGATTATTTGGCTGTTGGTTTAACATTTGGAATATGTTGTCACAGCCAATAATCTGGCAGGATTAAAAAAAATCAGACGTATCTAGAGCAGATAGTCTTACAGGTACATCTTGTTTAGTGACCACAATTGGGACTGGCAACTTGGTTGTTAAGCAAAGCACTTGCTAAGTAAAACTGTGATTCTACAATACTTATGAGCTTGCTTTAGATTTCCTTGGCTTTATAGACCTGCAAAGGAAGTAAATTTGAGGGCTAGTCACAAGTTACTTTTTTCATTCCTATTGTAATTGCAAATGGCTGCTAAATAAGCCAGTCGCTAAATGAGGGCTACCGGTATTTGTTGTTTACCAAGATGGAGAAAAAATACAAATATCCTCAACATGTTTTTAAAACTATACATTTTAAAAGTTCCGCATATCAAGCACATTTTATCAAATTCATTGCTACAATGTCTTGGAAGCTGATTATACTGATTATTACATTGAAGTACATTTATCAAGTTTAATGGATGTTAAATTAATAAAATTATTTACATTCCATGAAACTTAGCTGAATGTGGCTCATAACTGAAAAACTCATGGGAAGCCACAGGAAATACCAGAAGCAATAGGCTAGACTGACAATAGACAAAATATTGAGAAAAGCAATGGTAAACAATTTCCATGTTGTTGTCAAGAAAAAATCATGGAATTTTACTCCACTCAGTTTGCTCAGTTCAGCAGGATTTTGTTTAATTCTGAAAATTAGCTTTTAAAAGAGTTCTTGTTTTTCTTTTGAAGATAAATAGTTATTAGTATGGTAGGTTCTAGTTTCTTAATGGCATCAGATTGAAATTATTTTTATTTCTAGTTGGAAATATGTGGTAATTTATATCACAAATGTATATACACACACACATACACATATATATTAGGGCATTAAAGAAAAAATGAAGGATGTGAACATAATAGTTTAGGATACTACATAACTATAGTGGTATGTAGGAAGGACCTTGGAAGACTGGGCAAAGAGACATTGCCAAGGAAATTGTCAGATAACAGACAGCTTAGCGCACAACTGATAGTGGGTGGTGGGGTAAGAGGTTCAGAAGTCATTCTCAGGAGAAAGGTTGGGTTGTAAAGGAGATGGACATGGAAGGATTGTACTGTCAGACTTGAAAGCTTTTGTCAATGTAATTTTACAATAAAGTAGAATTATCTCATCTGGCTGTGTTTCCTGTCTAGTTAATCCTGTGAGGCTGACATCAATTTTACAAGTCAAGCAAACCCAACCTACCCCACCCTCAGCACCTATGCCATCTCTTATCTGACCATTCCCGTGGTAATGTTTCTTTACCCAGTCTTCCAAGGTCCTTCTGCATAGTATTACAATAAGTCTGCATTGCAAACAAAGGGAGTGTGCCTTGTTTAAACAAAGTTAGGACTATGGTCATAACATTGTTCTATAGCATAAAGTGACAATTAAGGAATGAGTCCTCCAAGGCAAAAACTCATAATGACTTTTGAACCAGACTCTTAGTTATGCACAACAGAGGAAGTTGAAATAACCACAGGAATTCTAGCCTTTTTGACCTCAGCTGTAACACTTAACAAAAATAAAGTTTCAAACTCTTCCGTAGAATTCAAAGAAACATGTTGATGTCATTTGGGTAGTTTAAACTGAGTAGTGGAGAAACAATGAAGTGGCTGAAGTTAAAACCTGGTATTTTACAAATTAGGCAACCTGGTAACCCCTTTCTTCAATGTTTTGAATTTCATGTCCTAAGATTCCTAATTACCTATGGCTAATAACAAGGGATTGTAGAAGATTCTTTGGATACTTGAGGCCAGAATGAGGTTTTTATGAGGAAGGAATTGCAATATTTGTTCTGCTGTTGATTATACTGCCACACTATTTTTTTTTAAATGCATCTTTTTAGTTGATTTTTAGGTATTGTGGATTGCTCTCTCTATATATGTCCTGTTGATTAATCTTTGAAAGTTAAAAAAATGAAGTACGTCATGTAAATATCAAGCTTGCCTTTTGATAATATGTACTGTCTGGTACAAAAAGAAAAAGCTTAATTCCAATATAACATAAGATTCTGAAATCAGTGTAAATAATAACAAGCATGTCCAACTTATTTTAGTGGGAACAAAGTGCAACTGGCATCATGGTTTCATCTCGGTGTATTGGGATTGGGACTGGACCAATAGCAAAATCTATTACAAGACAAAAACATAATTTGATCCCTCATTTACAGATTCAGTCCCTAGAATCTCCAGATAAAATAGGAGCAGAGCTGCTGCCTAGGCTGACACTGCTAGATTAAGTAGGCCAAAAATCTGATTGTAAATCCCAATGTAGGGTGTCATTACTGATGGTCACATTTTATGAACAATTGTCATAATGCAAATAATAACTATAAATACATACCAGTACATGGTTCAGTCTTAAATCATTCTTTTTTTTTTTGAACGATTTTATTAAATTAAATATAAAATAACAGAACAGAAAAAATTTGTGGGGAGGGAATAAAAAAGGGGAATAAAGAAAAAGGGACAAGAAAAAAATGGGGAATTGACTTATGATTTTCTTCAGAACAGGCACAAATATATAGTACCTCTTATTCTAAGTTAAATCAAAAATATAAAAACATGTAAAATATACAAATTAAACTAACATTATAACTAACATTATTATATATATATATATAATAAAAACCCTCTTACTCTAAGTTTAAACATAAATTTAAAGTATAGGTTTAAAGAATATGTCTAATAATATGTCTCCTGCACTGGTTACCAGTGGTCCTCCGGATCTGCTTCAAGGTGCTGGTACTTACCTACAAAGCCCTACATGGCATAGGCCCAGGGTACTTGCAGGACCACCTTCTGCCTTCATCCCAGCGCCCCGTGCGCTCACATAGGGCTACCCTCCTCAGGGTGCTATCCGCCAGACAATGTCGGCTGGTGGCATCTGGGGTGAGAGCGTTCTCTGTGGGTGCACCGACCCTCTGGAATGGACTTCCCACTGATCTCCGGACCGCTCCTGATCTCTGCTCCTTCCGCCGGGACCTAAAAACGTGGCTCTTCGAACTGCTTGACTGATGGGACTAGGGTTTCTTTACGTCTTTTATTTATTTATTTATTTTTCTTGTTTCTTCTTTTAATGTATCCTTTTTTGTTAAATTATTTTTCAATTTCTATTTTTTTTTATTTTCTGTATGTTTTCTCTCTGTTCTCTCACCTATGTGAGCCGCCCTGAGTCTTTCGGGAGAAGGGCGGCATATAAATCTCAATAAATAAATAAATAAATAAATAAATAAATAAATAAATAAATAAATAAATAAATAAATAAATAAAAAGAGGAAAGGGAGGGAGAGACAGAAGAGAGGGTATAGGAGAGAAAGAAATAGAAGGGGATGAGGAGCAGGAGAGAGGGTTAGAAAGGGAGGAGGGCGAGAGGAGTTGGGGAAAGGGAAGGGAAGTAAGGAAGGGTAGGAGAGGAAGAACGAAGGAAGGAGGAAGAGAAGGAGGAGGGAAGGGAAGGGAAGTAAAAAGAATGATTGTGGGGAAATAAAGAAAAATGGTAAAGAAAAAGCCCCGAACAAACAAAAATGGAAATGAAAACTAATGATAAATTGAATGATGAATGATGTATAAGAGACTCTACATGTAAAGATGTGTATGAGGGAAAGTTACTGAATACTGGAACAAATTTGGCAGGCAGTAACTATTCTGCAAAATGAGTAATTGGCTTCATAAATGTGTTTGTCATGCATTTACATACATCTTACTCAAATAATTCTTGCTTTTAGAGAAATTCCTGACATATGCTAATACAGATTTCTTGGTACTGCCCAACTTCCCCCCCTCCCCCCATGCAAACCTTTCACTACCCAGCTAGATAACTTAATAAGGATGTTTGGTAATGAAATGTCTGCAAGCAAGCAACAAAACTGAGAGGGTACCAAGAACTCTACAGTTCAACCCTGAGCTACAGATTATTCTCATCTACTAGACAGAACATGAGAGCGTATTAACAAAAATTGAGAGGGCTCCCCAATTCCTGACATTGTAGCAATATTTCAGTACTTGAGGGGCTGCCACAAAGAAAAGGGGGTCAAATTATTCTCCAAAGCACCAGAGGGCAGGACAAGAAACCTGGAATTAAGGAGAAACTTCCTAACAGTGAAGACAATTAACCAGTGGAACAGCTTGCCACCAGAAATTGTGGGTGCTCTATCACTGGAGGTTTTTAAGAAGAGACTGGACAGTCACTTATCTCAAATGGTATAGGTCCATGAATGCAAACCTATGGCATGCGTGTCCGAAGTGGCATGCAAAGCCATGTTGCCTGGCATACATGGTGTCGCCCATGCCTCTTCCATGTTCCTGGTGCGCATGCACACACAACGATCAGCTGGCTTTTGTGCGTGCGGCAGTGCCGGAAACCGGAAGAGCTGGTCTTCCATCTTCCATCAGCGCCAGCCAGCTGATTGTTGCGTTGCACATGCGTGGCAGTAACCGGAAGACTTGCTAGCTGGCACATATGGGCGCACTGGAAACTGGAAGTATCTTCCTGGGCAGCTCCTCTTCATGGTCGCAGCCCTGACAAGCACTCCTGAAGTGCTCCCTTTTGGCACTCAGTGCTGAAAAGGTTGGCCGTCACTGGTGCAAGTTCTCCTGTTTGAGCAAGGGGCTGGACTAGAAGACCTCCCAGGTCTCTTCCAGCTCATTCATTCTATTCACTAACACCTTGATGCATCTGAATGCTTCAAGGATGGGAGAAGGGGGATATTCTGTGCCTAATTTGGCCCCCGTCATGGGAACAGTGAGTTATCACTATTTTCCTTTTCACAGAGAGCTACAATGTCTTTATACCTGAGCTTTCTCAGTAAAAGAAGAAAAGAAAAAAGAAAGGAAGGAAGGAAGGAAGGAAGAAAAAAGACTGAACATCTTTAATTCATGCTGAATTCATTCCTCTGCAACGCCAGCAAGTAGAAACTCATAACTGTACAAGTAAACAAGACTTGTCTCCTTTTTGACTGACACACAGGAGAAAAAGTGGCAATAATATAAAAGGACATAAAGAATGTCATTGAAATAGTTGCTAGAAGGGAAATATTACTCTCCTGTTTTTTTTCCCTTTCTTCCCAGCCATTCTGCCTGCAATTTTCTGGAGGCTGGTTGAATTGTTTTTACTACAAGGAATCAACAACTCTTGAAGGGGTTTTTTTTGTTTGTTTTTTAAAGAAACTTTGAAATTGATTTTCCTGCTGCTATCTACTTCCAGCACAAACCATTAGGTTTAACTCCATTACAGTATGGAGTAGAGCATGGCAAATTGTTGAGGAATATTTGCCAGTTACTTAGCAGTTTCAAGAGATTGCAGAAGA